>SJYT01002769.1:83128-177406 GCA_006410635.1 Cephalophus harveyi
TGCAGCACTTTTACAGCATCATCTTTCAGGATTTGAAACAGCTCCACTGGAATTCCTTCACCTCCACTAACTTTGTTCGTAGTGATGCTTTCTAAGGCCCACTTGACTTCACATTCCAAGATGTCTGGTTCTAGATTAGTGATCACATCATCATGATTATCTGGGTCATGAAGATCTTTTTTGTACAGTTCTTCCATGTATTCTTGCCACCTCTTCTTAATATCTTCTGCTTCTGTTAGGTCCATACCATTTCTGTCATTTATCGAGCCCATCTTTGCATGAAATATTCCCTTGGTATCTCTAATTTTCTTGAAGAGATCTCTAGTCTTTCCCATTCTCTTCTTTTCCTCTTTCTTTGCATTGATCGCTGAAGAAGGCTTTCTTATCTCTTCTTGCTATTCTTTGGAACTCTGCATTCAGATGCTTATATCTTTCCTTTTCTCCTTTGCTTTTGGCCTCTCTTCTTTTCACAGTTATTTGTAACGTGTCCCCAGACAGCCATTTTGCTTTTTTGCATTTCTTTTCCATGGGGATGGTCTTGATCCCTGTCTCCTGTAGAATGTCATGAACCTCATTTCATAGTTCATCAGGACTCTATCTATCAGATCTAGGCCCTTAAATCTATTTCTCACTTCCACTGTATAATCATAAGGGATTTGATTTAGGTCATACCTGAATGGTCTAGCGGTTTTCCCTACTTTCTTCGATTTAAGTCTGAATTTGTAGTTCTGTGGAATTAGGGAAAAAGCATTTGCAAAGAAACCTTGATAAACTGAATTCCGGGAATAATCAGCCTTCATAGCTGAACAGAGTATGATATATCTTCTACAGAGTTCCTAGAAAATATGTATAGATTGAGAACAGAATTCTAAAACCTATGATCCAATTTCCATTTTAAAAAGCTAGACAACAAAAAAGAACAAACTAAACTGGTTGGATGGCATCACCAACTCAATGGACATGAGTTTGGGTAGACTCCGGGAGTTGGTGATGGACTGGGGGTCCTGGCATGCTGCAGTCCATGGGGTCGTAAAGAATTGGACATGACTGAGCAACTAAACTGAACTGAAACTGAAACCAATTTTTAATGTGAGAGAAAAACAAAAAGATAACAAAGAGACAAAGAGAAAAACAAAATTGACAAATCTATCAGTTTACAATGAGCAAACATAAGAGAAAAAAATTGCCAATATCAGGAATAGAGGAAGGAATTATTATAGATTCTACAGGCACTAAGAAAATAGTAAAGAAATACTATGAACAATCTTATGTCAATAAATTTGACAATTCACATGCAGTTGACAGATTCCTTGAAAAATACATTATCAAAACTAATCCAACAGCCTTACACTTATTCCATGACTTGAATTCATAATTTAAAATTTTCCCACAAGTAAAACCTTAGACCCAAATGACTTTACTGTTGAATTCTCTATAATTTAAGAAATTATATAGTCATTTCAATAGGTGTATTTGATCATATTCCATGACCATTCATGATTAAAATCCTCAGCAAAGTGAGAATCTAAGGGAAATTCTTCAATCTAAAAAAGAGCACCTTGAGAAAAAAAATAATCTACAGTCAACATCATAGTTAATGATTGAGTACTTTACTTTCTAGGGAACCAGGCAAGTTTGTTTGTTCTCAATAGTTCTACAGATACTGTGATGGAGTTCCCATTTGGGGCAATAAGACAAGTAAAAGATATATATGTGTGTCTGTGTGTGTGTGTATAGTTAAGATTAAAAAGGAAAATTGAAATGTAGTTTTCATAGACAACATAACTTCATAGTAAATTTTAAAACTCTATTAAAAATGCTATAACTACTAAGCAAATTAGCAGTTCATAAGACAGAGGAGCCTGGCAGGCTACAGTCCAAGGGGTCACAAGAGTTGGACAAGACTTAGCGACTAAACCACCACCATTGGGACAATATAAAAAAATTAATTGCATTGTTATAGACTATGAACAGTTGGATAACGAAACACAAATAAATTATCATTCTTAATACCAGAAAGAGTAGATAAATTTAGGAAGGATATTTTAAATCTCTACACTGAAAAACTATGAAACACGGATGAAGGAAACTAAGGAAAAAATAAATTGAGAACTACTAATTAATTGGATGACTCAACCTCATTAATATGTCAGTCAAAACCCTGGTAAGTACCTTCCTCCTTTCCTCATCTTTCCCTGCCTACCTCAGGTAGAAATAAAAACAAGCTAATTCTAAAGAGATCCAACCAGTCTATTCTAAAGGAGATTAGTCCTGGGTGTTCTTTGGATGGAATGCTGCTAAAGCTGAAACTCCAGTACTTTGGCCACCTCATGCAAAGAATTGGCTCATTGGAAAAGACTCTGATGCTGGGAGGGATTGGGGGCAGGAGGAGAAAGGGATGACAGAGGATGAGATGGCTGGGTGACATCACCGACTCTCTGGATGTGAGTTTGAGTGAACTCTGGGAGTTGGTGATGGACAGGGAGGCCTGGTGTGCTGCAATTCATGGGGTCGCAAAGAATCGGACAGGACTGAGTGACTGAACTGAACTGAATTCTAAAGTATGTATGAAATTATTAAATGCAAAGGACATAAAATACCTGAAACAGTCATGAAAAGACACACTTACTCTACTTAATTTTACAACTTACTCTTAAATAATGACAGTCAAAATGGTATGGTGTGGTATAAAAATTGGTAAATAGGTCATTAGAACATAATAGTCCAGAAATAGACAAACGGATATGGTCAATGGATTTTTCACAAAGTGGCCAAGCAATTCTATGAGAAAAGGAAATTTTTCAAAAAATTATCTGTAACAACTTATATCCACATGAAAAATAATGACCCCTAGCTAACTTGTATATACACAAAATTTCAAAATTTATAGGAGAATGCATTCACTATCTTGGGGTAGCAAAGATTTCTTAGAAATAAAAAGGCAATAAACATGAAATGATAAAATTGGACATCAAAATTATAAATTTCTACTCTTTAAAAGACACTATTAAAATTAAGCCACAGATTCAAATTTACATATTTACATATCTATTACACATAATTATGTATAGTTTTATATAATTGTTGCACATCTCAATAAATTTGCAAACAACTCAAAAAGTAGACAAAAGGTTTGAATGGACACTTCACAAAAGAAGTTGTGTAAAACAATAAGCATATAAAGAGATGCTTATCATTACTAGTAATTAGTGGAATCAAATTAAAACCAAAAATTAAGACTCACTAGCATGGATAAAATTATAAACAATTCCAAGTGTTATTGAAATGTACAATTGGAACTCTCATACACTGCTAAGAGGTGTAAAATCTTACAATTTCTTTAACAAACAGATTGGCAATTTCTTATAAATTTAAGCATATAACAAGGCATGTGAGTAAGAAATTCCACTCATAAATTTCTACTGAAGAGAAATGAAAAGGTAGGTCTACAAAAGATTTGTCTAAGAATTTTCACAATAGACTTAAAATAACCAAAAATGTGGTAGTCGGGTATAGGATAGGGGTGGAAATGTCCATCAACAGGTGAAAGTACAAAGTTTGGAATATTTATATATTCATCTAATGGAGTGCCATTCAACAATGAAAATTAACTTACTGATTAATCTTTAAAACATGATGAACAGAGGAAGTCAAACACAAAAATGTATACATTATATGAAGCTTAAGAACAGCAAACTAATCATGGTGTTGGAAATCAGCAAAGTGGCTGTTCAGGTGGGGAATTGCCTGAAAAGAATATGAAAAAAGTAAGATGATGAAAGTTTTCTTTATGTGAACTGGGGTGCTGTTTATACTGGTGTATTTGTTTGTTAAAACACATACTTTATAGTTAAGAACTGTGCATTAATTATATAAATTCTGCCCATAGAACATTTAAAAATTCTAGTTAATATTCTCCTTTCCTTTTTTCATCTTCTATCTCACTGAACACTATCACTAAGGAGGAAATGTAGGAAGTGAGTACAGGTTCCTAGTGTCCTCTCTCATTGCTTCCTCCTTTGGTCTGTCAATAATTTAGTATTGTATTCATTGCTGAATACAATGTCCGGCACTTATTAAACATTTTTAAGCACTAGGCATAAAAAATCCATTCATATATGATTCCTACACCCTGTTTAAGGTCTGAAAATATACCATTAATTTATCCAGATTCCCTCTACCCCAGCCAGCTCATATCAGTTTGTGAATTCCTACTAAACTTTTTAAAATAATGTGTCACCAAACCTCTTAGATTCTCTTCGTTTGTTTCTGGAGGTACTTTGGTATAAAAGAATGCATATCTTAATTCTTTGGACGGAGTGCTCACACACATCAGTCCTGAGACTGGAAAGAGGCAAGGGCAAGGTGTGAAACACCCATGTACTAGCCTAGCCTGGTAGCTCAGTTGGTGAAGAATCTGCCTGCAGTGCAGGAGACCCAGGTTTGATCCCTGGGTCGGGAAGATCCCCTGGAGGAAGAAATGGCAACCCAGTCCCATATTCTTGCCTGGAGAATCCTATGGACAGAGGAGCCTGGCAGGCTATAGTCTAGTCTATGGGGTCCCACAAGTTGGTCACAACTTAGTAACTAAACCACCACCATTTTAAGTTTTGTCATAAAAGCTATCATGGCCATTACAATTGTGTGAGGTGGATAGAGGGGAGATGCCATTACAAATTTTAAGCAGGAGAAAGACAAGTTCAGTCTTGCCTTAAGAGACCTCACTACGGTCACAATGTGAGAAAAGACTCAAGGATGAGATATTGAACGTAGACCACTTTCAGGTTATGATACTCAGTCAAGAAGTCACAAGGGACTAAATTAAATCATGGGATTGAACTGGTGCTGTGAAAAATGTTATTAAGGAAGAAAAATATGTAAGAGGTGATAACTGAAGTTACAAACAAAGCAATTTTCTAGGATGTTTCTTAGGCTTCTGGCTTGAATGATTGAATGGAGAATAGTATCATTTCCTGGCAGAAGGCAATGGCACCCCACTCCAGTACTCTTGCCTGGAAAATCCCATGGACAGAGGAGCCTGGTAGGCTGCAGTCCATGGGGTCGCTAAGAGTCAGACACGACTGAGCGACTTCACTTTCATCTTTCACTTTCACGCACTGGAAAAGGAAATGGCAACACACTCCAGTGTTCTTGCCTTGAGAATCCCGGAGATGGGGGAGCCTGGTGGGCTGCCGTCTATGGGGTCGTACAGAGTCGGACACGACTGAAGTGACTTAGCAGCAGTATCTTTTCCTATGACAGAATATAAAAAAAGGAAACCATTATCTACCTAGGGTAGGCGTTCAGTTCAGTGCTGGACTACTGAGTTTCAAATGACTGTGGGATATTCCATGGAGACTTATAACAAGTAGCTGGTTGGTTCAAAGTATAGCAGAGAAAGCTGACCTGGATATTGGTCTGTTGGAATAACCTGCTTGTAAATGGCAGTTGAAGATGCTCAGGCCATCTGAGGGGGATACAGAATGAACAGCAGTGGGACAAGGAAACAATACTGAATAACTTGGACTTTTAAATGGTTAAGAAAGAGATAAACCCATAATAAACGTCCTAGAAAGAGTAACCAAAAAAAGTAGGTGGAAGATTAGGAATATTGCTACAAAACTCAAAGGTGAAATCTGCAGAGTAGTCACCCCATGCTGCACATTGGCTGATTAGCCTTCCCAAGGGATATTACAAAAGCAAATCCATTCAGCCCAGATCATACTTAATGGACAACTTGGTAGGAAATGTTATCTAGTAGAAAGGAGAAACAGAGATATAGAATTCTTACCATCAGTTCAGTCCAGATCAGTCACTCAGTCGTGTCCGACTCTTTGAGACCCCATGAATCGCAGCACGCCAAGCCTCCCTGTTCATCACCATCTCCCGGAGTTCACTCAGATTCATGTCCATCGAGTCCGTGTGTCATCCAGCCATCTTGTCCTCAGTCGTCCCTTTCTCCTCCTGCCCCCAATCCCTCACAGCATCAGAGTCTTTTCCAATGAGTCAACTCTTCGCATGAGGTGGCCAAAGTACTGGAGTTTCAGCTTTAGCATCATTCCTTCCAAAGAAATCTCAGGGTTGATCTCCTTCAGAATGGACTAGTTGGATCTCCTTGCAGTTCAAGGGACTCTCAAGAGTCTTCTCCAACACCGCAGTTCAAAAGCATCAATTCTTCAGCACTCAGCCTTCCTCACAGTCCAACTCTCACATCCATACATGACCACAGGAAAAACCATAACCTTCACTAGACGGACCTTAGTCGGCAAAGTAATGTCTCTGCTTTTGAATATACTATCTAGGTTGGTCATAACTTTTCTTCAAAGGAGTAAGCGTCTTTTAATTTCATGGCTGCAGTCACCATCTGCAGTGACTCCAAATTTTTTTTGGAGCCCAAAAAAATAAAGTCTGACACTGTTTCCATTGTTTCCCCATCTATTTCCCATGAAGTGATGGGACCAGATGCCATGATCTTCGTTTTCTAAATGTTGAGCTTTAAGCCAACTTTTTCACTCTCCTCTTTCCCTTTCATCAAGAGGTTTTTTAGCTCCTCTTCACTTTCTGCCATAAGGGTGGTGTCATCTGCATATCTGAGGTTACTGATATTTCTCCCGGCAATCTTGATTCCAGCTTGTGTTTCTTCCAGTCCAGCATTTCTCATGATGTACTCTGCATGTAAGTTAAATAAGCAGGGTGACAATATACAGCCTTGATGGACTCCTTTTCCTATTTGGAACCAGTCTGTTATTCCATGTCCAGTTCTAACTGTTGCTTCCTGACCTGCATACAGATTTCTCAAGAGGCAGGTCAGGTGGTCTGGTATTCNCTGGCCTGCATGCAGATTTCTCAAGAGGCAGGTCAGGTGGTCTGGTATTCCCATCTCTTTCAGAATTTTCCACAGTTTATTGTGATCCACACAGTCAAAGGCTTTGGCATAGTCAATAAAGCAGAAATAGACGTTTTTTCTGGAACTCTCTTGCTTTTTCCATGATCCAGAGGATGTTGGCAATTTGATCTCTGGTTCCTCTGCCTTTTCTAAAACCAGCTTGAACATCTGGAAGTTCACGGTTCACGTATTGCTGAAGCCTGGCTTGGAGGATTTTGAGCATTACTTTACTAGTGTGTGAGATGAGTGCAACTGTGCGGTAGTTGGAGCATTCTTTGGCACTGCCTTTCTTTGGGATTGGAATGAAAACTGATCTTTTCCAGTCTTGTGGCTGTCACTCCATATACCTACCTTCACCTCCTGCTTCTCTCCCTAGAGGCAACTACTGTTCCTGGTGCCACATGTGTCCCTCCAGAATTAGTTCTACACGTGTTCAAACATACACAAATGACAATAGATTCCATGTGCCAGCCAGATTCTACTTTTATTTCTTGGCCTCACGGCTTGTGGGATTTTACTTCTTCCCCCAGGGACAGAATCTCGGCCCTTGGCATTGAGAGTGGAGATTCCTAACCCCTGGACTGCCAGGGACTATCTTGGAGATCATCTTATTTCAGTGCTGCTACATCTACCTCATTCTCGTTCAGGCTGCATATTATTCCAGTGTATGTATGTGTCATAATTTGTGTCACCTCTTGATGGCTCTTTAAGTAATTCCTGAATCTGCACATTTATGTTGTATTTTTAATGCTTTTGTTGAAATACCATTAACATCAAGTAAAATGCAGAGATCTTAATTGTTCAGTTCAATGACTTTTGGTGATTGTATTACACCAGTTAACCACAGCCCGAGATAAAACACAAATTTTTCCATCTTTACGGAAAGGTCCTTTGTCTCTCTGCAGTCGGTCTCCCCTTCCCCACAACTGTTCTGATTACCATCATCATAAATTAATTTTGTCTGTTCTTGAACTTCAAAGACTGGATTCATACAAAATATACTCTCTTGTGTCAGACTTCTTTCACCCAGCATCATGTTTTTGAGGTCTGGCCATGTTGCTTGCAAGTTCATTTATATAACTAATTTAAATAAATTAGATTTTGTTTGTGCTCTGGTTATTTTAGGGGGTCACAAATGCTAATTAATTAATTCATTCATTCATCTCATCAAGAGAAGATTGAACCTTTGAAATGGTAGGTTGATAATAACCTTCATTGAAAAAGACCTCAGGATTTCAAGTAACTAAAAGCACAGGTGACTCTAACTTGGTATATATCAGCTCTTTGATATGTAACAAAAAAGTTGATGTGATTTTCTGGAATTCTATGATTTTACATCCTCTTTTAAGTGCATTACTTCCTTAATTTCTAATATGTGTTTTGAGATTTTTTGCTTGATGACAGTAATAGTCATAACATAATTATATTCAGTGTTACTTGGGATGTAGGCATAGAATATTTATTGAAATGAATGCACAATAAACTCCAGATTAAAGGTGGTAAACATGCTCCGTTACCTACAAGAAAGCCATTCCTCCCCTTCCCCATTACCCTAGCTAGTAGAAGCCTGTGTTTGTTCAATTTCTCTTGTTCTGGGGAGTATAGGTCCTGCCCCAACCCCAGAGGCTGAATCAAGCACACCAAGGATGGCATAATTGAAAGAGAAAGAGCATGACACCATTACTGAGTGGTTAAACATAACTGATGGAAATTTTTTTGTTGGTGGTGATATTTTAAGGCATTTTTTAAAGTCAGATTTATTGAGCTATAGTTTATTGTAAAATTCACACTATTGGAGGTGAATTTCTTAAAATTAAATTCTTAGTATGATCTCTATCATGATTTACCTTTGTTATACCAATAGAAAAAGTATAGAACAGTTTTGGTTCATTTACATTCTGTGTAATACAGATGCTGGGAGGGATTGGGGGCAGGAGGAGAAGGGGACGACCGAGGATGAGATGGCTGGATGGCATCACTGACTCGATGGACGTGAGTCTGAGTGAACTCCGAGAAATAGTAATGAACAGGGAGGCCTGGGGTGCTGCGATTCACGGGGTCGCAAAGAGTCGGACACAACTGAGCGACTGAACTGAACTGAATACAGAGTTAACTATAGCAAGTTGAAGCTTGGAAAGAAACTGAGCTCTAGAGAGCTTGTACCAGTTAGGATGCTTTTGGCTGCAAGTAATAGAAAATATTGATGCAAAGTGGACTAAAACAAAAAGGAAAAGTATCATCTTGTAGAACTGGGAGTCCGTAGTTGGACAGGTCTCAGAGGCAGTATGTTCTGAAGCTCCATGGTATCCCAATGACCTACACTCTGAACCTGTTTCCACTGCTATCTTCTGCTTCAGCTTCAGCCTAAGGTGATTTCACTCTTGGTTGCAATTTCATTGCTCATGGCAATCTGGGATATTTGTTCTCTTGTTTGGGTGCAGCAGGAGTGCAGGAGTGAGAGTCAGGGAATAAAACTTTCCTTCTAACTGTTTGGGCCACCATAGGCTTCACAGCTGTCCCTACCTGAATAATAGTCAACAGGGGACTGGCTTAGAATAAGTAGGATTATGTGATCAGGTGAATGATCAAAAATTAGGGTCCTGATAGGAAGGAGAAAGAATAGCAAAATTAGATTAAGTTTGCAAAAGCAGCATCTACTACAGAGCTGTATGGGATCTCAGGCGGCTTAGATCTTATTTAATTAGTTATTAGTTTGCAATATTCTGGTGGCCAAAGAGGATTAATATGGCTCCATAAAGTACTCTCTGGAAGTGCTTTTATGCACTGGAAAAAAATCTTCACACAAACAGTTTTATTATATCCCATGGGTGGAAGTCCAAGTCCTGGACTCTTCCTGAACTGTTGTTTTGCATAACCACAAGTATAACTTATGATTGCCCAGAAATTTTCAAAAGAAGCTCATAACTTTATTATGATTTGAAAATATATATAAAAAATTTAATACTAAAAAGCAATGTTAGGAAACTGAAAAGCAAGGGAGGAAATGGGAAAAAATACCACTTCAAGCAATCTGAAAATGCTCATGCTAAACAAATGTGAAAACATAAAAATCACTCTAAGTGCTTTGAACTAGGCAGAATTGAACTTCTTCAATTAGAGCCTATATCACATTATTATAAAATTCTTTAAAGCTTCAAATTCTTCTACAACTTATGTATAAAAATTATTCTATGTCTAGGGAAAAAAAGCTTGGAAGGAAACGTACGTAAATGGTGGTATTGTCTCTGATCAGAAGAATTATGAGTGATTATTATATCTTTAACCTTTTTTGTGTTTTTCACATTTTCTAAAATGAACAGTATGTGTTACTTTTTTCAGTTAGGATGATACACTGTATTATAAAATTTGCAATGTAAAGACTAGACATAACTAGTGTAGAATAATTGATCTTTGTTCCATTGCTAAGAATTTCTAGGTTCCTAAGGCAGCATCAATCTCTGTGACCAAATATTCCATCAAAATGCAATATCCTCCTGGCTGCTTATATTAGAAACAGTTGCTCCGGGTGGTTTATAACAATTAAAGCGATCCCACTAGATCACTCTTTCTGATGAATCTTGTCTTTTCCGAAAGTTAGAGACTCCAGTGTCAGTCCTTTGTGACAATGATACTACATTTTGTCAAAAGATAAACTCATACTGCCAAATTCCAAATAGTTAAGCAGTTTGCAAATGAAGACCCAGGGGGTTAAATCTGATTAATATACCTATTGATTCGGCTTGCACAGAGTAATTCCTGGGTTGGGAAGACCCCCTGGAGGAGGGCATGGCAACCCGTTCCAGTATTCTTGCTTGGAGAATCCCATGGACAGAGGAGCCTGGTGGGCTACAGTCCATAGGGTCGCAAAGAGTTGAACATGACTGAAACGACTTAGCATGCCCGCACAGAATAATTTAAATTTGAATTAGTCAGTAGTCTTATATAAATTAGAAGATTGTAGCTAAAAATCTGAATTTTTGGATTCTTTGAAAAATTAGAAGACTGGAATTGCCTCAAGGCAACCATCAACTGCAGCAGGATAGCCCATTGCCTCCCCATCCTACTCCTGCTCCCAGTAGCAGGTGTTCCCCACACCTGTATTTGCCACATACACACGATTCCCTATTGTACTTCAGTCAGCCAGCATCACTCATCTGCATTCTGCATTCTAGAGCTGGCTCTAGAGTCATACTGCCTATTTTATAAGACTGACTCCTTTTCTTAGTGTATTTATTTGGCAAGCTACTTACTTTCTACATGCCTCTGTTTCCTCACTGGTAAGCTGGAATAATAGTGCCCACTTCATAGGGTTGTGGTGAGAATTAAGCGAGCTGATACACGTAAAAGGCTTGGGACAGTGCTCAGTACTTAGGCAGAGCTTGATAAATGTTGGCCATTACTCATGTTACCAGGCAACCTTAAGAAGTATATGAGTTTGATTTTTCTGAAGACAGGAATTACATCTTGCGGGTGGTAGAAGAAGCTGATGGAGCTAGGCACAGAGAGAAAATTTGGGAGTTAGGGTGAGTTTGCAGAGACTTGGTTCCTGGGATAGTAGGACAAGAGAGAGGTATAAATATCAATCAGAACTGGAGAGAGGAGAGTGCAAAGGTAATCTGAAATCAGATGGGGAAAATTCTTTCCTTTCACCAAAGAGAAGTTTTCTAAACTCTCTAAACATCTGTTTCCTCACCTGTAAAATGGGGATAATGACAGTGCTTACCTGAGGCATGTTCTAGCCAGATTTCCTCCAGGAAGTAAACAAGGGCTTTCATGGAGATAATTTATTTTGGGAATTGATCCCAGGAAATAGGTGTAGAGGAATGGAAGTAGTGTCCCAGGAGAATGAAGACAACACAAAAATATGTTGTGGAGCCAGACACTACTGTAGGTAGTTGGACCCACTGAGCCCCTCTGAGAACTTGACAGCAAATAATCCAATTCAAAATTGGACAAAGGACTTTAATGGCCATTTCTTAAAGAAGGCATACAGGTGGTCAGTAATCATACGAAAAGATTTTCAACGTGATGAGTTATTGAAAGTCTGAAAGTGAAAGTTGCTCAGTTGTGTTCAACTCTTTGTGATGCCATGGACTATACAGTCTATGGAATTCTCCAGGCCAGAATACTGGAGTGGGTAGCCTTTCCCTTCTCCAGGGGATCTTCCCCACCCAGGGATCAAACCCAGGTCTCCTTCATTGCAGGTGAATTCTTTACTAGCTAAGCCACGACGGAAGCCCAAGAATACTGGAGTGAGTAGCCTATCCCTTCTCCAGTGGATCTTCCCAACCCAGGAATTGAACCAGGGTCTCCTGCATTGCAGGTGGATTCTTTACCAACTGAGCTATCATCCTGATTAGTTATTACGGAAATACAAATCAAAACTACAGTGAGATACCACTTCACATCTACTAGGATGCCTACAGTAATAATTTAAAAAATGAAAGCAAGTGTTAGAGAGAATGTAAAGATATTGGAACCCTTGTACACTGCTGGTAGGAATGTAAAATGGTTCTGCTCCTATGGAAAATAGTTTGGCCCTCCTCAAAAATTTAAACAGAGAATCATTATATGACCCAGCAATTTTATTTCTAGGTATATAGAGCAAAGAAATAAAAATAGGTTCTCAAATATATGAGGGGCTTCCCAGGTGGCTCCGTGGTAAAGAATCCACCTGCCATGCAGAAGATGCAGGTTCAATCCCTGGGATGGAAAGATCCCGGGAGGAAGAAATGGCAACCCACTCCAATATTCTTGCCTGGAAAATTATATGAACAGAGAAGCCTGGTGGGCTACAGTTCATGGAATTGCAAAGAGCTGGATGCAACTGGGTGATTAAGCACACATGCCCTCAAATATATGAGCACACATGTTCATAGCAGCACTATTGACAGCAGCCAAAAGGCAGAAGCGACTGAAATGTCTACTAAAGGATATTCACCCCTTAGAAACAAATCAGTTCAATTCAGTTCAGTCACTCAGTCATGTCTGACTCTTTGCAACCCTGTGGAATGCAGCATACCAGGCTTCCCTGTCCATCACCAACTCCCAGAGCTTGCTCAAACTCATGCCCATCAAGTTAGTGATGCCATCCAACAATCTCATCCTCTGTTGTCCCCTTCTCCTCCTCCCTTCAGTATTTCCCAGCATCAGTGTCTCTTTTCCAATCAGTCAGTTCTTCACATCAGGTGGCCAAAGTATTGGAGCTTCAGCTCCAGCATCAGTCCTTCCAATGAGTATTTAGGACTGATTTCCTTTAGGATGGACTGATTTGATCTCCTTGCAGTCTCAGGGACTCACAAGAGTCTTCTCCAACACCACAATTCAAAAGCATCAAATCTTCAGCACTCAGCTTTCCTTATGGTCTAACTCTTACGTCCAAAAACCATAGCTTTGACTAAATGGACCTTAGTCAGCAAAGTAATGTCTCTGCTTTTTAATATGCTGCTAGGTTGGTCATAACTTTTCTTCCAAGGAGCAAGTGTCTTTTAATTTCATGGCTGCAGTCACCATCTGCAGTGATTTTGGAGCCCCCCAAAATAAAGTCTGACACTGTTTCCACTGTCTCCCCATCTATTTCCCATGAAGTGATGGGACCAGATGCCATGATCTTCGTTTTCTGAATGTTGAGCTTTAAGCCAACTTTTTCACTCTCCTCTTTCACTTTCATCAAGAGGCTTTTTAGTTCCTCTTCACTTTCTGCCATAAGGGTGGTGTCATCTGCATATCTGAGGTTATTGATATTTCTCCTGGCAACCTTGATTCCAGCTTGTGCTTCATCGAGCCCAGCATTTTACATGGTGTACTCTGCATGGAGGTTAAATAAACAGTGTGACAATATACAGCCTTGACGTTCTCCTTTCCCAATTTGGAACCAGTCTGTTGTTCCCTGTCCGGTTCTAACTTTGCTTCTTGACCTGCATACAGGTTTCTCAGGAGGCAGGTAAGGTGTTCTGGTATTCCTATGTCTTGAAGAATTTTCCAGTTTGTTGTGATCCACAGAGTCAATGGCTTTAGCATAGTCAATGAAGCAGAAGTAGATGTTTTTCTGGAATTCTCTTGCTTTTTCCATGATCCAGCGGATGTTGGCAATTTGATCTCTGGTTCCTCTGCCTTTTCTAAATCCATCTTGTACATCTGGAAGTTCTCAGCTCACATAATGTTGAAGTATCACTTGGAGAATTTTGTGCTTTACTCTGCTAGCTTGTGAGATGAGAGCAATCGTGTGGTAGTTTGAACATTCTTGGCGTTGCCTTTCTTTGGGATTGGAATGAAAACCTTTTCCAGTCCTGTGGCCACTGCTGAGCTTTCCAAATGTGCTAGCATATTGAGTGCAGCACATTCACAGCATCATCTTTTAGGACTTGAAATAGTGCAACTGTAATTCCATCACCTCCACTAGCTTTGTTTGGAATGATGCTTCCTAAGGCCCACTGACTTCACATTCTAGGATGTCTGGCTCTAGGTGAGTGATCACACCACCGTGGTTATCTGGGTCATAAAGATCTTTTTTGTAGAGTTCTTCTGCGTATTCTCCCACCTCTTCTTACTATCTCCTGCTTCTGTTAGGTCATACTGTTTTTTCCTTTACGTGTGTCCATCTTTGCATGAAATATTCCTTTGGTATCTCTAATTTTCTTGAAGAGATTCTGTCTTTCCCATTCTATTGTTTTCCTCTATTTCTCTGCATTGATCACTGAGGAAGGCTTTCTTATTTCTTTTTGCTATTCTTTGGAACTCTGCATTCAAATAGGTATATCTTTCCTTTTCTCCTTTGCCTTTAGCTTCTCTTCTTTTCTCAGCTATTTCTAAGGCCTCTTCAGGCAACCATTTTACCTCTTTGCATTTCTTTTTGTTGGGGATGGTCTTGATCACTGTTTCCTGTACAATGTCATGAACCTCCTTTCATAGTTCTTCAGGCACTCTGTCTATCAGATCTAATCCCTTGAATCTGTCACTTCCCTTATAATCAAAAGGGATTTGATTCAGGTAATACCTGAATGGTCTAGTGGTTTTCCCTACTTTCTTCAACTTTAAGTCTGAATTTGGCAATAAGGAGTTCATTATCTGAGCCACAGTCAGCTCCTAGTCTTATTTTTGCTGACTGTATCTTCTCCATCTTTGACTGCAAAAAATATAATCAATCTGATTTCAGTATTGACCATCTGGTGATGTCCAGCAAATAGGGTACTTGGATACAATGGATAAGCAAAATTTCTTATATGCACACATTAGAATATTATTCATCTGTGAAGAAAAGTTATGACCAACCTAGATAGTATATTCAAAAGCAGAGACATTACTTTGCCGACTAAGGTCCATCTAGTCAAGGCTATGGTTTTTCCTGTGGTCATGTATAGATGTGAGAGTTGGACTGTGAAGAAGGCTGAGCGCCGAAGAATTGATGCTTTTGAACTGTGGTGTTGGAGAAGACACTTGCGCGTTCCTTGGACTGCAAGGAGATCCAACCAGTCCATTCTGAAGGAGATCAGCCCTGGGATTTCTTTGGAAGGAATGATGCTAAAGCTAAAACTCCAGTACTTTGGCCACCTCATGAGAAGAATTGACTCATTGGAAAAGACTCTGATGCTGGGAGGGATTGGGGGCAGGAGGAGAAGGGGAGGACAGAGGATGAGATGGCTGGATGGCATCACGGACTCGATGGACGTGAGTCTGAGTGGACTCCGAGAGATGGTGATGGACAGGGAGGCCTGGCGTGCTGCGATTCATGGGGTCGCAAAGAGTCGGACATGACTGAGGGACTGAACTAAACTGAACTGAAAGAGGAATGAAGTGTTGATACATACTACATCAGTGAACCTCTAGAACATTATGCCAAATAAAAGAAGCATGACATAAAGGTCACATGTTGTATGATTCCATTTATATGAATTATCTGCAAGAGGCAAATCCATGGAGACAGAAAACAGATTGGTAAGTGCCAGAAGCTTGGGGAAGAAGATAAGTTGAAATAATGGCTTCACAGGTACATGATTTCCTTTGAGGTCATGAAAATGTTTGGAACTAGATAGGGGTGGTGATTGCACAGTATTGTGAACACACTAAACGTCACTGAATGGTCTTGTTAGGATGGTTAATTTTATGTCGTATGAATTTTTCCTCAATTTAAAAAAAGCTTTTAATAGCTTGGAAATTCTATGAATGTGACCAAAGTAATAAAGCCATGAATAGGTTGTGAGATAAGGATAGGAAATGCGTAGAATGGGGGTTATCACCCAAAACTAACAAAAGCACAACTCTGGAAAATCTGGGGACCCCTTGGCCCAGATCATGAATTTCAGCAGTGAGAAATCTGTTTGAATCAGGGTCTTAATGCTTATATGCTCATTGGAACAATTTGGCTAATTTTTTTTTAGGCAACACGTGAAGGCAAGAAGTAGAGTGTTTATGTCTGTAATAGTCTGTATATCACATGCAATGAAGAAACTTAAAAATAACCCACCATCTTTCATGGCTGCCTATCTAGATAGGCATGGGAAACAAAATTCTGCATTCAAGGCATCAAAGAAATGTCATCAAAAGTGTGTAAATGACCCTAGGTTTGTTAATTTTTTCAAGGCTATTCATGGTGTTAGCAGAGTAGGCCTTTATCGTTTGTGACAACCCCTCAGGGCAGATGCCATGGTCCTGACACTTTAGTATGCTTGTTATTTCTTTCTTGTGTCCTAAATTTCAAGAAGATGGAAATGGAAGTTTGGAAGCTAATAATAGTGTCATCTCATTGGCAGGAGCTGGAAGGAAGCATGCCCATGGAAAAACCATAACACTGGGTGCCTTAAGGCATCCGGAAGGGAATTAGGGAGAGAAATGAGACAGAAGGACCACAGGGATCAGTAGCACAGGAGGGCAGGGACAATGAGAGCATGTGAGCCTCAGATCCAGCGGAAGATAAAAATATATACTATGCTTAAAAATGAGAATCAGACACAGAACCTGTTTGTCATTAGAGAAAGTGGGCTATCAAAAACTCACTGGGAATTTAGCAGTATTCAAGCCATTTAACTTGGTATCTTCTCCTCTGGGAATCTATCTTATGCAAATGATCCTATTGAGAAAATGTCTTTTTATTTGAAATAATCTAACTTCAACAGTGCAGGGAGGAATAACTAAGTGAAAGATTGAGAGGACCCTTTCGACCAAATAGCCATTAGAAACAGCACGGTTACAGAGTTCATAAGGATTCAGGGAATTGTTAGATTATAGCTGTGCAATACGGAGAAGGCAATGGCACCCCACCCCAGTACTCTTGCCTGGAAAATCCCATGGACGGAGAAGTCTGGTGGGCTGCAGTCCATGAGGTCGCTGAGTCGGACACGGCTGAGCGACTTCCCTTTCACTTTTCACTTTTATGCATTGGAGAAGGAAATGGCAACCCACTCCAGTGTTCTTGCCTGGAGAATCCCAGGGACGGGGGAGCCTGGTGGGCTGCCGTCTATGGGGTCACACAGAGTCAGACACGACTGAAGCGACTCAGCAGCAGCAGCAGCTGTGCAATAGTGTCCATCTTCTTTGTTCAAAAGTGAAATATATTCATTTGGAGAATATAAATAATGACAACATTACAAATAAAATGAATTATAATCCCACATCTAGAGATAACCATAGTTGTACATTGGATTAGTTCCTCCCAGTCTTTTTAATTCAAGTATGCATACATATGGGCTTCCCTGGTAGCTCAGCTGGTAGAGTCCAGCTGCAATGCAGGAGACCTGGGTTTGATCCCCGGGTTGGGAAGATCCCCAGGTGGGGAAGATTCCCTGGAGAAGGAAATGGGAATCCACTCCAATTTTCTTGCCTGGAGAATCCCCGTGGACAGAGGAGCCTGGCAGACTACAGTCCACGGGGTCGCAAAGAGTAGGACACAACTGAGCTACTAAAACACAATGTGTGTATAAATACATCGCTTCCAGGTAGGTAAAGAATCTGCCTGCAATGCAGGAGACATGGGTTCTATCCCTGGCTCAAGAAGATTCCCTGGAGGAGGAAATGGCAACCTACTCCAGTATTCTTGCCTGGAGAATCCCATGGACAAAGGAGCCTGGCGGGTTACAGCCCATGGGGTCGCAAAGAGTCTGTCACGACTGAAGCGACTGATCACAACACAACACAGCACATGCGTACACAGACACATTTTAAAAACTGAATTTCATACAGTGCAGTTCAGTTAATTTAACTTAATTAAAATAGGTGAAAAAACTGAAAAATCATAGACATACATGCTATGTGAATGTGTTTGTATGGTGGACTGGGGAAGGTTTCCCCTCTCCTATTCCTCAGCAGTTTTGATACTTGTCTGCTTCCTCAATAGAGTTGATTCCTGGTTCTCTGAGGTTGGAAATGATGGGAGAACTGGGAAAGACTTTTGGGAAGGGAGATGGCTGACTTCTATGCTGAGAGTCTCTATTTAATACCACGTGGTAGGATGGAGGCTTCGTGTTTTTACAGTGCTGGGAGCTTCCTCATTCCCAATAGCTGGAGCTGAATCCACGCAGGAGGGCATCTCTGCAGGGGTCCCAGGTTGAAGATCAGGAAACAATGCCTTTGCAAACATGAATTGTGTGTAAGCCAAGTGTCAAGATGAAAAAGTTCCGCGATCTTAGTAAAGAGTCATTGTCTTGAGAGTTTTAGAAATAATTTCGTTTTTTTATTTTTGGCTGAGCTGTTGCTGCTCAGGCTTCCTCTAGTTGTGGTGAGGAGGATCTACTTTCTGGTTGCGATGTGCAGGCTTCTCACTGCAGTTTGGGGAGCAAGGGCTCGTGGGCTCCAGTAGTCGTCGCACATGGGCTCAGCGGTTGTGGCTCCCGGGTGCTAGAGGCTGAATAGTTGTGGCAAATGGGCTTAGTTGTTCCACAGGATGTAAGAGAGATATTTCCAGATCAGGGATCAATCCCGCATCTCCTGCGTTGGCAGGTGGATTATTTACCACTGAGCCACCAGGGAAACCCACCTCGGAAGTATCATTTTAACTTCCGAGCTGCTCCTCTGACACCCAGTTGTGCTTACCACCTCCCTCTCTCTCTCTCTCTCTCTCTCTCTCTCACACACACACACACACACACACACACACACAGAGTTTTCCTTCCATTGACAACCATGAAGATCTGAACTTGCTTTTATTTAGGAAGCAACTAGTTTCCTTAGAAATTGTATATTATTTTTGCAATGGGCAAATAAATAAAGTTTAAAAAAAATAGATAAATAAACCTGGTTGCGGGGTGGGTGGAATATTTCTTAGGCTTACCCTGAAGTTTTTACTAATGCTGTTGGGCACTTATACTGTCCAGAAAGCATTGCACCCCCTCCCAGCCTTCACGCGCACCCTAGGTTCCCAGCCCCTGCCAAGGACACGTGACCAAGAGGCAGGCCAGGCAGTCCTCCTGTGACAGCCTGACCACTTGACTCCTTCCTCTTGCTGAATTCTGTCTTCTTCGCTAACAAGTCCACACAGAGAGAGCAGCTGGGCCCCAAGTGGTTATTTTATCAGAGAAGAATTAGCCCTGTTCTCAGACACCAGAATGAGTGTGTTTGAGGATCACTGTTACTCTGCTCCTTGACCCTCTGTCCTTCAGTCTAAATAATCCCAGTTCTTTCAAGTTTTTTTTCCCCCGTAAGCTTTATTGTTTCCTACCCTTTAATATCCTCACAATTCTTCTCAGAACCTCTCCCAGCCCTCCTCTTCCCTCTTTAATTACAGGGCTCAAATACAATATTCTAGGAAGCGCTTGAGCAGTGCTCAGTAAAATGGAAAGCTTATCTCAAGATTCCTACATGCTGGGGTTTATGCAGCCTTCCTAGGGTCACGCGATGCTGTCTTTAATTTTAAGTAACTACTTAAAAATGTCTCATGAACTATTTATTATCTGCTGGGAGCAGCAGCTTGCAGAGGTGGGTACGGGGCAAGTCCCTCTGGGCGGTACAGCATACCCCCTACGGCCACAGAGGAGGGTGAACCTGGGGGCCTGTGTCCCTCTTTGAGAATATCTCCCTCTTCAGAAGCATCCTCTCCCACCAATAGACTATCCTATGATTTTACAAAATAAGACTCCAATCTCATCATTTGTACTTTTCCTACAATTCTGTTATGCCAATGTATGTTTCATTCAGGAATTTGCATTTTAAACCTTTTCACTTCTAGTTTCAGAATGAGAGACAGTCACTGCTGGGAGCATCTCTAACAATAGCAACTGAATGGACCATATTATCTATCTATCTATTTAGCCATCCATCCATCTATATATCTTCTGTCCATCATTCTTTCCTTCTTCTTGCCTCTGAGCTTATTAGTCAGACTGCTCCTGCTATTACAATCCTTTTTTGCTATGTTGAAATACCTAGGGCAGCTGAGACACACAGGCTACAGACATCTCCCTCCTTCCCTCTCTCCATTCATCCCTTCCATTCATTCAGCAGAACTCTGTTGGATACCTACACTCCTCATTTCAGCTTATTGTCAAAATTCTGGGGTTAAAATAATGAAATATTAAAGTCTACCTCCAAACACCTCCTAATTTGGAATGAAGATCCAAACATATGAAAAAAGAAGTGTAGCAAACGCATATGGACACTGCTCTGGATATCGTGTGGCAAAAAGAAGAGTGGTCAGTTCTACCTGGGAGTGGAGAAGACACCAGGAAGGCCTCTCAGAGGGGCTGCAACTTTTCTTCTACTATGAACCTCCACTCACCATCTTCTGTCCCAAGCCTCCCAACATGCAAGGGGGCAGAATATTTTTCTTTCCTCTGAGCCAGTTGTGTTTCTGCTTTCCTGTCCCCGCAGAGCAGCTGGGTCACAATTTTGTAGTCCAGAGGCTTTTGTTCTAACCTCTCAATGCAGAACTGTGGAAGCCCTCAGTGTATAAAAGCTATATATATGTGTGTGTCACGTGAGCGCTGTTTATATGCCAAAGTACTAAAAATCTTGTTCATTATGACTTGGTGGGAGAGTTGAGAATGGAAAACTGGCCACTGGAAACTGGGATCTCTATTTCTTCCATGCAGTTTAACAGCAAACAAATTAAATGCATCTTTACTACTTATCTTGTAACTACTTATCTTATACCTTTTTTATTCTTTATGATAATTTATTACTGCAAACCTCAGAGATATTGTGTGTTCAGGTCTGCTGCTGCTAAGTCCCTTCAGTCGTGTCCGACTCTGTGCGACCCCATAGACGGCAGCCCACCAGGCTCCCCCATCCCTGGGATTCTCCAGGCAAGAACACTGGAGTGGGTTGCCATTTCCTTCTCCAATGCATGCAAGTGAAAAGTTTAGGTCACTGAAATAAAGAACTATCACAGTAAAACGTCACGTGAATTCTTTGGTTTCCCAGTGCATACAAAAATTACATTTATACTACACTGTAGCTCACTAAGAGGGTAATATCATCATGTCTATACAAGTACATACTTTAAAAAGTAATGCTGATGGAAAAATGGCACCCATAAACTTGCTCAACTCAAGATTGCCACAAACCTTCAATTTATAAAAAATGCACTACCTATGTAGAATAAAAAGAAGTACAATAGAATCAGGTATACCTGTATTCTCATGTTTAAGTAAACTGTTATTTCCTCTCTACACCTCAATGCTGACCCCATGTGTGGGTCTTTCCACACCAAAAAAATTTTAGTTAATTTATTTATATTTATTCTTTGGCCATACCACATGGCAAGTGGAACTTCCCTGACCAGGGATTGAAACTACATACCCTGCAATGGAAGCATGGGATCTTTACCCCTGGACCACTAGGTACGTCTGGTTCTTGGTGTTTTACATTTCATTGATGCTTACTACTCAGACTTCACAGGTGAAGCACCAGTCCCACAAGACTTCAGACACCAATCACAAATCCAGGCTGGCACCTGTGCTTCTGACTTGTCATGTATAAATCCAGGATTTCCATGACCTTTTCCTTGGGTTTAAGAAGCTGCTAGAATGTCTCTCAGACCTCAGGAAGAAGTTTACTTACTAGATTGCCAGTTTATTAGAAAAGGATACAACTCAGGAGCAACCAGATGGGAGAGATGCATGGGACAAGGTGTGGGGAAGGGAAGCAGAGCTTCTAAGCCCTGTCCAGGCCTGCTACCCTCATAGCACCGGCACGTGTTCACCAACCTAGAAGCTCTCTGCCTCTGATGGTTCAGGTGTTTTATGGAAGTTCCATCACGTAGGAAAGCTTGATAAAATCACCAGCCATTGGTATCTCCAGCCCTTCTCCCTGCCTAGAGGTCAGGGGTGGAGCTGAAAGTTCTCTCTAATCACATGGCAACCAGTCCCCACTGTGAGATGGTCCAGAAGCCCCCAGGGGCCTGTCATCTTATTAGCATACAGGAAGACACTTATCACATAGGAAATTCCAAGGGTTTAGGAGCTGCCTGCCAGGAAAGCAGCAAGGCAGGCAGAAACCAAATATTAATATATATTTCTTAATATGTCCTAATGGTATTTTTATATTTGAACTTAGCTTGAGTATTGGACTGTATTATATGTCCAATTGTAATATTATAAGTTTTATTTGGTTACCACAGTAAACGCTGTACCAACCACCGTTTCAGTGCTAGAGTGTTTCCAGCCCAAGGAGGCATCTGGACACATGTGAGGTGTCTTTGGGCTTCTCTGGTGGCTCTGTGGCAAAGAATCCGCCTGCCAACGCAGGAAATGCAGCTTCAGTCCCTGGGTCGGGAAGATCCCCCGGAGAAGGAAATGGCAACCCGCTCCAGTATTCTTGCCGGGAAAATCCCATGGACAGAGGAGCCTGGTAAGATACAGTTCATGGGTTCACAAAGAGTCCAACACGACTGAGCACACACACACAGACGAGGTGTCTTTGGCTGCCATTAATGGTGGAGGAGCACCACGGGCAACGAGGACCCACGCAATTTTACTCCAGACTTACAAGTAGGTGAAAAACCTCTTTCCACTTATGAATCCCCAAGCTAACTTGGTTGTACCTGTAAGTACAGAGCACTTTTGGCATCATCTTAATATATGCTCACTGTTCCAACAATATAACAATCGTGAGGAAAAGTGGGCAACAGAGGATGAGATGGTTGGATGGCATCCTTGACTCAATAGACATGAGTTTGAACAAACTCCTGGAGATAGAGAAGGACAAGGAACTTGAGCATTCTGTAGTCCGTGGGGTCACAAAGAGTTGGAGATGACTGAACTACTGAACAACAATGATCATGTGAAGCAAGGGATGGTTGAACTTAGCTGTTTGAGAACTTTAACAAGAATCATTCACCATATTCAAAAATTATGTCACCAGTGGTAATACCTTCATGGTATACAAGCTGCCAACACAGCTCAGCTGAATTTGTCAGTGCTTGTGATCATGCATTCATAGTGCTTCTTTGTGAAGACATAGCACTTGACTGTCATCATTACATCTAGGTGTGGTCGTACCCAAGCATTTGTGATTGAAATACATGTTACCTTGTTAGAAATTATTCTTCACTCTTATGTTGATTTAA
Organism: Cephalophus harveyi; assembly: GCA_006410635.1. Classification (NCBI taxonomy): domain Eukaryota; kingdom Metazoa; phylum Chordata; class Mammalia; order Artiodactyla; family Bovidae; genus Cephalophus; species Cephalophus harveyi. Next base: position 106,510 of record SJYT01002769.1, read on the forward strand.
AAAGATTGTGTGTGAGGATGGTATATTAGCCATGCATTTTATTTTGTGGTGATAATGGAAAAGTTACATGATATTTGTATTAAAAACAGACTTTGGGTCTGCGAGAAACTGAATGTCTGTGCCTGTCCTTCAATGAAAACACATATGTTGAAGACGAATACTCACTGTGATGGTATTAGGAGGTGCGGGACTTTGAGAGGTGATCAGGTCATGCGGGTGGAGCCCCCATGAATGGTACTAGTACCCCCATAGAAGAGGGCCCACATAGAAGAGGACAGAGAGAGCTCTCCTGTCCCCTTCACCAGGTGAGCACACTGAGAAAAGACAGCTGTCCGTGCTCCATGAACCAGGTTCTTCCAGGTGCTCAGTCTGCTGCTCCTTGGTCTTGGACGTCACAGCCTGCAGATTGTGAGAAATAGATGTCTGTCACCCAGTCAATAGTATTCTGCTGCAGCAGACTGAACAGACCAAGAGGCTTGAGAACTGTTATTACTCTGCAACACTTTGCTCCTTTTATACTGGTTTTTCCAGTAGTTAGGTATGGATAGAAAGCTGAGCACCAAAGAATTGATGCTTTTGAACTGTGGTGTAGGAGACTCTTGAGAGTCCCTTGGACTGCAAGGAGATCCAACCAGTCCATCCTAAAGGAAATCAGTCCTGACTATTCATTGGAAGGACTGATGCTGAAGCTGAAACTCCAGTAATTTGGCCACCTGATGGGAAGAATGACTCATTTGAAAAGACCCTGATGCTGGGAAAGATTGGAGGTGGGAAGAGAAGGAGACGACAGAGGATGAGATGGTTGAATGGCATCACCGACTCAATGGACATAAGTTTGGGTGAACTCCGGGAGTTGGTGATGGACAGGGAGGCCTCGCGTGCTGCAGTCCATGGGGTTGCAAAGAGTCAGTCATGACCGAGCGACTGAACTGATATATATGTATATATATATAGCTTACAACTTTAAAGAATTATTGGGAGATTTGATTATCATTCCCTAGATTCTTGTCCCCTTCACATTTCCCAAGAAACCCTTCCCACCTTCTTCAGGAGCCCTCATTGATCCTTTCTAGGGGTGCTGTGCTGCCTCTGCAGGTGTCTGCCTTCTGTGGCTCCTAACAAAGCTGCCTTCCTCAGAGCTTAGCCTTTCTTCTTTGTTTGGGGCATTGCTTTTCAGCCAGATGAACAATGAAACCCAAACTCTGGTAATGAAGCCAGGATTAGCTGGCTTGTGGGAGGAGGTCAGCTCAGACCAGAGAAGTCCTTAGAAAACACTGGTCTATTATCTCAACTCCCAAGAGAAACTTTTAGTCATATCCTGGTTTTTCAATCAAAGGCATGTCAGCATGCGGCAAAGGGTGGCACATACGGTGTCTTTGTATGAATTAGAAAATGGGGCTCCTTTCAAGGCAAACAACTGTTACAAGGCTTCTCCGCCCCCAGTTGATACAGCTGAACCTTGATTGGAGGCAGGATGGATCTCAGTCCCCGCTCTTTCCTGCAGCCAGGACAGCCCTGATTTGGGCCTTTGGTGTACGGGGAATGATGATCATCTGGGCCTGGGCTAAGGGACATTTGTGACTACCTGAGGTCTGGGCTCCATAGAATTAATTTCCAAATGTGTCTCTCACAGGCCTCCATTCAGTTAAGACCTTGGATCCTGGGGGCAGGTTGCCTGATCCAAACTTCAGTTCTATCACTTAGTATCTCTGAACTGTTGGCAAGTTGGGTGAACTTGGGATAGTTGCTTAAACTTTTAATGCCTGTTTTCACATTAAATAGGGATAATGGTAATATCTATTTCCCCAATGAAGTTGTTATATGGATTAAATTAATCAATATTCATATATTAATACTAATAAGGTACAGAACAGTACTGGATACATAATAAGAAACTACATAAGTTTATTTGCATATAAGTTCCTAACTCTATATATTAATTAATATATAATGTTTAGTTGCTAAGTCATGTCCAACTCTTTTGTGACCCCAGGGACTGTAGACTACCAGGTTCCTCAGTCAATGGGGTTTCCCAGGCAAGAATACTGGAATGGGTTGCCATTTCCGGAACTAATGTACAAATAAGCTTCAAATAAAGGTCTTTAATGCTACACTTCCTAATTAAATTATACTGAATTGTGTTTGCATCTCCTCTACTAGACTGTAATCTCTCATGAAGCCACACCATTTCTTACCCATTTTGAATCTCCCACATAGTAGCAGAGTGGTGACTCCTCCTGGCTCAGTGAATGGTGTTCATTGACTGACTGACTGAATGAATGGATGGATGAATGCCTAGAGCAGAGCTATGCCCTCAGGATGTGACCGTCCCAGGTGGGGTTTCACCCCTTAAGCCAAGCCATGACTGTAGAGGACTTAGCAGGATCAATGAGACTTCCTACCCTTGCTGATCCCACTGAGGTTACCAACAGGCGGAGAGACGGCTGGCTACCAACGGATACTGTTAAATGAACAAAGACGTCTGTGGTCTTTCGGCTGCCCGTCTGGCACCTTGCAGAAAAGTGAAACCGAGTGTGAAACACACCTGTTCTCTCTAGCCTTTTAACTGGCAGAGTTTTAATTGCCAAGGAGAGGGAGAGGTGGGAGGTCTAGGCTTTGAAAAAGCCAGGGAATTAATTGTGTGTTAATGGATGGATGTGCAGGGGTTAGGGGGCGGGCAACCTGGGCGGGGAAGGGGGTGGGGAGCAATAGAACATTCTGGCCTCTTGGCCTCTTAATTCCTCACTACTGTATGCCTAGTTGAAAGCCAGATGGCCCAGACTAAAAGGAAAACACATTCACTTTGGGAAGAGAAATCTTGGAGCATGCTTCTAGTGAGTAATGATCCTAGGCGGCATCTCCAAACCTGGAGCTGTCCTTTGTTCCTCATATTTCAAATAGTGAATGGTCAACCCCAGTCAAGGCATTCAAGACTCTTTGGGGTTTGTGGGTTTCAGCCACCATACCCTCCTCTGTCTGTCCAAATTTCTCTCTGTCCTTCCAATCTTAGTGCACATTTTGGCCTCTGTACTGTTGCTATTATCTCTGTAAAATGCCATCTTCCTCTTCAATTGTTTTCATAGTGGTAAAAAGTCTGCCTGCAAATGCAAGAAATGCAGGTTTGATCCCTGGGTTGGGAAGATCCCCTGGAGGAGGAAACGGCAACCCACTCCAGTATTCTTGCCTGGAAAATCCCACGGACAGAAGAGACTGGTGGGCTATGGTCCGTGGGTTTACAAAGAGTTGGACACACTGAGCTACTGAGCACGCATTCTTTTTGTTTGTTTGTTTTTATCTTTGTTGGGCTCTAGAGGAAAGGTTGGGAAATACCTCCGCAAGTTATGCCCCACTAGGGAGACGTCCTTTATGATTTCCCTGGGATAGCTCTCAGAGCTTTTGCTTTTTCTTGGAGCTGCTGCTCTTGCTTGCTGGCGGTAGCCTCTTCAGGTCGTCTGCTGTGTGGCTCCTCCTTGGGAGACAATTTCTTCTTTTTGGGGGGGCCTCTCTTGTTTTCTGACTCTTCAGGGTCCTAACTGGTTCCTCTTCGGGAAAGATTTCTTCCTTTTGGGAAGACTTCCAGTGAGCACTCATTCTTTAGGACTCCATTTAAACGCATTTCCTTCAAGATATCTCTCAGACCCTTTAACTCGGGCCATTTTAAGACTTTCCCATGTGTTTTTCCACCTCCTTTTGCACTAAAGATATACAAATTTTAAAACATGACTTTGCTTATCAAAGTACTTATTATTTTTAAAACATTTGATTTATAATTGGCTAAGTTTTTTTGGCAAATAATTGTTTATCGTTGGGAATTCTGGTAAAGTAAGGAAACTTAGCCTATAGATTGTTTTCAATTTGTAATGTCATTTTATAAATATTAAACTTAACTGTCATTGAAGATAAATACTTATAAATTTGGGGTTTATATTTTTTCTTTACATATTAGGAAGCCATTACTCTTTTATGGCCCTCGGAAAGCTGGGCTTTTTTCTTGACCACAGGGCTTTCTGAACCTCTAGTGTAATACTGATTTTGATCAAATTCAGCTACCTGCTGGAAAAAGAGGTACAGAGAATATGGTTACAATCAACCAAAAAAAATGCCACAATTGTGAACCTGTAGGCACTGAATAATACGCCATGAAAACATAGAAGTCAAACAAGTCACATTATAAGGGGTAATTTACAAACTTATTATAATAATTGTGATTTTTATATACTAGTAGATTAAAGTGTGTGTGTTCTCAGCTGTGTCTGACTCTTCTCGACTCCTGTGGACTGCCGGCCATCAGGGTCCCCTGTGCACGGAATTCTCCAAGGAAGAATTCCAGAATGGGTTGCCATTTCCTACTCCAGGAGATCTTTCAGACCCAGGGATCAGCCTGTTTTATTGTTTTATTTTATAATTTTTAATATCTTAATGTCCTTTCTTTCTTCTGATCCTCACAATAATACTGAAAGCTGGCAAGGTAGAGATTGCTACCTTCTGTGTGTGCATTTGAGTGTGTATGTGTGTGTGTGTGTGTGTCTGTGTGTGTGTGCATGCTAAGTCTCTTCAGTCATGTCCAACTTTTTGCAACCCCGTGAAGTGTAGCACTCCAGACTCCTCTGTCTGTAGGATTCTCCAGGCAAGAATACTGGAGTGGATTATCATGTCCTATTCCAGGGGATCTTCCTGACTCAGGGATTGAACCCGTGTCTCTTATGCCTCCTGCATTGGCAGGTGGGTTCTTTACCATGAGCACCAGCTGGGAAGCACTGCTGCTGCTGCTGCTGAGTCGCTTCAGTCGTGTCCGACTCTGTGCGACCCCAGAGACGGCAACCCACCAGGCTCCCCCGTCCCTGGGATTCTCCAGGCAAGAACACTGGAGTGGGTTGCCATTTCCTTCTCCAGGGAAGCACTAGCACCTAGAAAATTAAGAGTATACAAATTGTAAAAGATACAGAATACTTGATTAAGACAATTACAAGGCTGATGATATAAACACCTACAAGGCCTCACACTTAGATGAGACTACACGTTGTTCATAAGCAAACACAGAGCAGGGTGCCTAGAAGACATCGTACTCTGGTGAGGTTATCCTCAGACCACGCAGCACAATGAAAGAGGAATATGCTCTGCTCAGTTTGGCAAGAATGGCTGGAGGAGGCTGTCACCAATGGTGTCTGGAAAGGTTTTACAGAGTAGGCTTGAAGGAATTCACTTGTTGAGTTGGTGAGGAAGGGAAGAACATTCCAGTAAGTAGAACTAGTTTATATAGATAAAAAATTTCCTTCCTGCTAAGGGGAAAGAGCAAGTACTTCTGTGTGGCTAAAGTACAGAGAATTTTGAGAAAAGACATTGGAAACTTAAGCAGTGACCAAGCCAGAGAAGGCTTCACAGGACAGATCCAAGTATATACTTCACCCTGTAGTGTAGCAGTTTCCAAATGGCAGCTACCCAGACATGGCCAGCATGATTTTTGCCATATCCATTCACCAATTGCATTTCATTCTTCTTCAGGTCAACCAACTCTAAAACTCAAGTATATGTATTGAAAAAGGAAATTGTATATCACCTCTGTACATGAACAACCATTAACTTTGTCATTAACAGAAGTTAATTATTTAAAAGATACAGTGAAAGTACAATAAAATTACTACATTTTAGATATATATGTGGACTATGGTGAGCATCCCATTTTCCCTTTCCCCAATAAAAGCATAAGCTCTTAATATGCTACCACTCATGGGTTACTGTCTACATTCATGCTCAGCCGCTTTAGTCATGTTCAACTCTGTGATCCTATGGACTGTAGCCCTCCAGGCTCTTCTTGTGCATGAGATTCTCTAGGTAAGAATACTAGAGTGGGTTGCCATGCCCTCCTTCAGGGGATCATCCCAACCCAGGAAACAAACCGCAGTCTTCTGCATCTCTTGCATTGCAGGCAGATTCTTTACCCACTGATCCACTTGGAAAGCCCTCATTGGTTATCGTTCACATATAAAAACAAATTAATGCAAAGGAAAAAATATCTAAGGGTTGGATCACAGGACTTTCAGGGTAAGCCATTTACCTGAATCACATAGGTAACCTTCACTTCACCACATGTTTCTACACATACTAGGCAAATTACATTTCTATCTCAGTCTACAGCATAAGGTAACAATAAATGCCCTCTTAATTAACAGAGTTATGGTGAGAATTTAATGAGTCTGTATAGCAGTTTGGAGTGTAGTCTGATATTTAGTGAATGCTTATTATAAACAAAGAATTCTGGTAAATGTTTTATATGCATACTTAATCCTCCTAGCAGCCCTATGAGGTAGGTACTGTTATAGCTACTATCTTACAGACAATGAAGCAAGACTCAGAGAGTCTTACATAATATGCCTAAGATTGCTCAGCAGGCAAATCAGAGTTAGAACTTGAACTCTAAACTTCATGGCTCTTAAGTTCTCAGTGTTAGTCCTAGCAAATCTTTTATTTGAATAGTTAATTTTCCTCTTCTCAGAGGCTTTTCCTTTTCACCAGATTTTATTTAGATGTAGAGGATTAGTGTTATTAATATTTCCAGGTCGAGGGAAAACATTTTCAAATCTGATGACAACTAGTTGACTGGATAATTATTTTCATACTTTGCTAAGTTTACAGAGTTGTTAAGCTACATCTAGTCATTCAGTAACAAAGACCATTCAATCAGTTCAGGCAAAAAAATTTTCACATTTAACCACTGAACTTCAGCAAAGCACAGCCGCTGCTCCTTACCTTGGACGAGGGGGTTGGCCACCTCATGCGAAGAGTTGACTCATTGGAAAAGGCTCTGATGCTGGGAGGGATTGGGGGCAAGAGGAGAAGGGGACGACCAAGGATGAGATGGCTGGATGGCATCACTGACTCGATGGACGTGAGTCTGAGTGAACTCTGGGAGATGGTGATGGACAGGGAGGCCTGGCGTGCTGCGATTCATGGGGTCGCAAAGAGTTAAGACACGACTGAGCGACTGAACTGAACTGGACTGAACTGAACCACTGAACAACCTCCCTTGAAGATGATCTGATTTTATTAAAAGAGTCTCAAGAAGTATTTGGCTTATCATGTTCTTTTCCTTGAGTTGGATGATAGAAAGCTCAAGGTGAAACTGTAGCCTTCCATCTACAATTGGATCGTTCACTGACCTTACTCCTAGTCTTCTCTTATTTTCAACATTATTGTCTCTTGTCCTGATTGCCTCATTTATTTATTTATTTGAGATAAATTCCTTTTTTAAAATTTAAACTGAAGGTATATGAAGTATCTTTAAAGCATATCAAAGTATCTTTACCACACTGTGGCTGCCCTGGTGGCTCAGCTGGTAAAGAATCCGCCTGCAATGCTGGAGACCCCAGGTTGATGCTGACATCAGGGAGATCTGCTGGAGAAGGGACAGGCTACCCATTCCAGTGTTCTTGAGTTTCCCCGGTGGCTCAGCTGGTAAAGAATCCACCTGCAATGTGGGAGACCTGGGTTCGATTCCTGGGTTGGGAAGATCCCATGGAGAAGGGAACAACTACCCACTTCAATATTCTGGCCCGGAGAATTCCATGGACTGGATAGTCCATGGGGTCGCAAAGAGTCGGACACCACTGAGCAACTTTCACTTTACAACACGATACAATTAAGATTCCAGCGGAAATCTAGACAGTCATGTATGTAAACATGCTCACTTATTGTGGGTTAATTCTTTTCCATTTTCACAAAAGTTTCTGAATCCAGGTTCATGATTCCACGGAAATGTTGGTGATTGTAGTTGGAGATAAATGCTTTCTTCCACTGGAAACCCTTCAGTCTTCCTTTTCCTTTGTTTTCATTAAATCTGGGAGTTCAAGGTATTTTACAAATAATCTATTTACTTCCTTGTTTCAATTATTTTGTTGTATATTTTTCTAAGCTAACTTAAATTCTTTTAAGAAGGTGGAACATAAATATAGCAATTAATTACTCCACTAACAAAATGAGTAGTCCCGAGTCCATTTACCTGCTCCCTCAATCATTTCCTGGATTGGCTAATCCACGAGCAAATGTGCACAATGCCTGAAAAAAAAAATCTTTGTTCTGTTCCTCTGAACCACCAAAATGAATAGTTTGTTACCATTATGAGAAATTTAAAAACTTAATCAAATCTAAGCTATTAATCCATTTTATGCCTCTTGGGGGGTTTCCTGAGATGTTGATTGAACACTTGCTTTATTTCCACTCATAAAGATGCCCAGAGGCTCTCTTTGGAAGGGCCGGAGGCAGGACCCGTGAGCAAAGGACCAAAGAGGTTTGCAGGCTCCAACCACCGAGCTGGAAGCAGAGGCCCCTGGCTGGACCAGGATCCCATTTCTATGTGTGAAAAGCAGAGCCAGGCACCAGACCAGGGCCTGAGGTATCAGCTGAGAGTTGAGCCTGTCCTTGTACAACGAGGCACCCGGTTTCTACCTGATCTAAGGAGTCCGCAGAGCTGTATCTCTCCACAGGTGGGAGGGCTCCCCTTTAAATGTGTGAGATACTCCAGAACTGTTGCTGTTATTATTATTACTTATTTTTTAAACATCAAGTGAGTTAGGGTCTGATTACTAGTGATCGCCAAGGTTGTTAAATTAGAGGTCTGTTGTGTAGGGCTGAGTATTTGCCTGTGTTTCCCGGGAAAGGTGTGTCCCAGGCCTGTAGGAGAGAAATTCCTTTTCTTCTGGCTAGGCAGTGCAACTTTCCTGAGCAGGAGAGAACTCATCCAGGCACAGAGAGGCCATTAGCTGGCTCTCTGATGCAGTGTCTTCTCCAACTCCCCAGGAACCATCAGAAATCGGGCTTTCCCAGAGCCCATCTTTTGTGATCCAGGGCACTCTTCTACCAAAGATTAAAGGGCATGTGATCTGGGCTTGCATTGTAGCCTCTGATTTAAGAAACTTTTCCCATGGTCTTTTCCTACTTTTCTTTTAAATGCCCTTCTTTAAATCGCTGATGGTGGTTAAAGATAAATATTTGGACTTAATAAACATTATTTCTAATGCTGGAGAAAAGCATTAGAAAAGTCTTCTGTGCAGAGGTGCTCAAATTTTTTGGCCTCAGAACGCCTATACATTCTTAAAAGTTATTATAGACATAGAAGAGCTTTGGCTGATAGGTACTGATTTGTGTTGATATGTCCATATCTGCTATTTTAGAAATTTAAATGAAAACCTTAAAAGTATTTATTAATCAACTGAGAGACAGTAATAATAAACATGCTATGTATTAACATAAATACAATTTTATGAAAATAACTAAAGAAGCTTAACAAAAGGTAATGAGAAGAGTCATATTGCTCTATAATTTTGCAACTTTCTAATATCTGGCTTGATAGAAGACAGTTGGATTCTCATATTTGCTTCCTCTTTCTGTCTATTGTGATATCACAAGTCATGTAGCTTCTAGAAAACTCCACTCATGAGAAAATGAGCATGCAAAAGGCAAAAAATAGCAGTATTATGAAAGTAGCTTGGACTCTGCAGATCTCCTGAAAAGGTCTTGGCATCCACCTCAGGGTCCCAGGCCACACTTTGAGAACCAACTGACTAAGTGTCTTGTCCTTTCTCTAATCCAAAGGAGATAAAAGAAACAAGCCCTTTGGAATAGTTGATTTTATTGAGCCATCCATTTTTGAATAATGCAGATCATCCAATTTATCCAAACCCTAGAAGGCTATGACACCCCACTCCAGTACTCTTGCCTGGCAAATCCCATGGACAGAGGAGCCTGATGGGCTGCATTCCATGGGGTCGCTAGGAGTCGGACACGACTGAACGACTTCACTTTCACTTTTCACTTTCATGCACTGGAGAAGGAAATGGCAACCCACTCCAGTGTCCTTGCCTGGAGAATCCCAGGGATGGGGGAGTCTGGTGGGCTGCCGTCTCTGGGGTTGCACAGAGTCGGACACGACTGAAGCGACTTAACAGCAGGAGCAGTATTCATTTAGGTCTTTTCATGCGGGACTCATTTTCACCAAGTCCACCTTTCTCACTTTGAAATATCCAATGTATGCCCTCAGATTCTCAGAGCCTCCAACACACAAATGACTCTCAGTTCTAGCTTTAAACTCTTGGGAAAGAGCGCTCTTGGTTCACCTGAGGCCATTCCACTCTGGTTAAAAATTAGGGTCAGGATTTAGGAATATGATTGCTTTGTTTGAATCAAGACCAAAGGACCATGGCCAAGGTCTTGAGGTGACACTGAGCCACAATTCAATATGTAGAAGTTGTTTGGGATTTGAGTCTAAGGCATGTGTGTATGTGTGTGTGCTTTGCATGAGAGAAGGATTAAGAGAAGTGGGACAAATTTAGATTCTCCTGTTTAATGATTTATTTAAACTGCCTTCAACATCCTCTCTTATTGCCCCCTCTGTTGTCCCACTTTGCTAGATTCAGCAGCAGGAATGCTTCTGTTCCTTTCATTCATTTAAACACTTCAAAGGACATTCACCCACTAATATCCTGTTGATGGCAGCTATTGACTTCCAGGAAAGGAGTTTCTGGAATTCATAAATACAAGAGTAAAACAAAGCAAGGGGCATAATCTTGAGCAGCCCCCATCCCGCAGGGCTGTTCAAGAGTGTCTAGGGGACTTTGCTGTTATCAGTCAATCTTTCCTTGCCATCTGTGCCTTTTGTTTATAATGCAGTTGATTAAAATCTCCTGTATTTAACCTAGCTATTTCAAGTTCAATAATAAGGGGAAATTAGCTCCAGGATTTCCATGATAGTCATTTAGGTTTAACTTCAAGGGTCAGAACCCAAGCAGAATTTTTCATGCTGTATCTGCTCTGCTGCTTGTTCTATGTTGCTGCTTAAAGCTTATGGACATCTTTATCTGCTGCAAGGGCTTCTGGGAACTGAGTCTGGACTCAAAGATCAAATGCAAACATTATACAACTCAGAGGGCTAAATTAAGCCAATTAACCACTAGCAAAGCTTAACTTGAGCCAGTGAAAGTGAGGAACTAAAATAATGCTTTCATATTAATATAGTGCATATAAATTAATGTCCAGAGAACCTTCCCCTAAACCACTTCATTGATGAGGAAGAGTCATTGTTGACATTTGCTGATCTGGCTCTCAGTTGGGATGGAGGAAGTAGGTATTGTCACTATCATCATTCCATGAGGAAACTGAGGCTTGGAAAAGTCAGGGAGTTTGCCCAAACTAATTAATTAGTAAGTCATGGGTTGAAAACTTGCTTCCAAACTGTCTGGTTCCACTGCTTGACCAGTTAACTGCTGCAGTATATTCTGAAGTAGTTAAAGTGAATGAAAGGCATTCCAAGCAATGATGTTCCACCAAGTTTATGTTACCAACTAGGGAGAGCTTGTCTGTTTTCCCTCCTGGCCCACCTTACCTGTCCCACGCCCTCCAACTCCGTGAGGACAGGAGCTTTGTCTATCTATTTCTCTGTAGAAGCCCCAGTGCCTGGACACACAGACATGCTCAGTAAATACCTACAATGAATGAGTGAGTGAATGGACAAATGAATGAATACATGAACAAAAAAGTGGAATTGCCACATGGATACTAATTTCTGATTTATTCCCAGGTGGTGCTAGTGGTAAAGAACCTGCCTACCAATGCAGGAGATGCAGGAGACAGGTTCATTCACTGGCTCAGGAAGATCCCCTGGAGGGGGACATGGCAACCCACTCCAGTACTTTTACCTGGAGAATTCCCATGGACAGAGGAGTCTGGTGGGCTCTGGTCTGTGGGATCACAAAGAGTCAGACATGATTGAAGTGATAGAGCATGCATGCGTGTCTCAGAACAGACAGTAGCTTCTCATATCACTCTTCCCAGAATAAGGCAGGTTTTCATTATTGGAAAAAACTCAAGCTTGGTATCAATGCCAGTTTTTTTCCTCTACAAATGAATGCATTTTATTTAGTTCCCAAATATTTACTGAGTTCCTGCTGGGTACTGTGCTCAGTCCTGAGGTTATAGCAGTACACAAGGCTCAGTCCACATTCTCACAGAATACATAGTCCACTGAGGGATGGTGCAGCAGCAGATGGTCAATTACAAATCAATATGACGAGTGTTATGGGTTTCCCTGGTGGTTCAGTTGGTAAAGAATCTGCCTGCAATGCAGGAGAGTCAGATTCAGTCCCTGGGTGAGGAAGATCCCTTGTTGAAGGAAATGGCCACCCACTCCAGTATTCTCACCTGGAAAATCCCATGGACAGAGGAGCCTAGCGGGCTACAGTTCATGGGGTCGCAAAGAGTCGAACATCACTTAGTGACTAGACCACCATGATGAGTGTTAGATGGGCAAGTTGTGGTGCTCTGGGAGGTGCACGGAGGAGTGCACTCAACCAGAGGCAACGGTGATGGAGAGGAGGCAATCTAAGAAAGCTTCCAGGAACTAGCGACCTGAAGACAAATAGGGATTGAGCAGGGGAATTGTCCAATCATGGGTTAAATAAAAATAGGTTTTTAAAACTACAACTTTTCACCTTTGAAGAATATGTCTCTTCTACATTTTGAGTGCTATCCCGAAAGAACGCTCTAGCAATTAAACGGAGTCTCCATCCAACATCAGAATGGAATTGGGAATGAAGACATTCTGATAGTTATGTGTTAAACAATTCTGCTGTAGAACAGGTGTGTAGTGCCTTTTGTTTACAGAGGTGAGGGGTTGGCACAGTCTCACAATGGCCCCATTGTCAGAATGGCTCTTGCATGTGTGATAACCACATCCAGAATGGCTAGACCTTGGGTTCAGGGTGGGGCAGAGCACACTGGAAGGGAGAGAGCCCAGAAGCTGACAGATAAGAGGAGGAGGAAACGGAACGGTCCATGGAGGTGGACAAGCTGCACATGACTGCTCCTGTAGTGAATGATGAATGGAAAGCTGAAGCCTGCGGGGCCCTGCTTACATAGGCTGGAGTGGATGGGGGCCTGGCTAAGCAGATGGGAGATGAGGTCAGGTGGGAATTGAGGGCATTGACCTTGAACATCAAGAACACTTCTCTTGGAAGGTCTAGGAGAGAGGCTGCTACCTGCCCTACCATATGTCATGCTCTGCTTCAAGATGCCTGGACTAGAGGTTCACTGGGGGTTGAAATCCAGCCCCATCTCTTCTCCTTGCTGGGAGGCTGTGGCACTCCATGCACCCAGAGGGGACACCTTCCTCTAATTTGCACAAAGACACCATATGGGCTAGCAGAGTCCCGCAGATGGACCATGCCAGTGACTAACAGAGCACCTCATCTCTTTTTTAAGAAAGAAATCAAGTGCAGCTAAGGATAGGAAGAAGGAAGAAGGCAAGAACACAGATTTTGGGATCTAAGTACAGAATATTTTTAACAGTTTGGCTCACTACTTGATCCCCAGCACCTAGAGCAGGTTCTGGCAAAAAGTTTAATAAATATTTGTTGAATGAATGTATGAATATCCAGATGAGCGTTAGGCACAGGGACTAGGAGTGAGGGTGCTCCCAGATGGTGGTGGAGGAGCCCATCTGCCCCAGGCAGAAAGCCAAGTGAGCATTACGCTTCCCATCCCTGCAGCCAGGAGAGCTAGACGCAGAGTGGGCTGGCTCCACAGCTTTGCCCATCAGCCTCAGGCCTCAGGTTGGCCTCAACTGGAGATTTTCACAGCTGGGGGCACTACAGGAAACTGTCATGGTTTACAGAGTACAGGCTTTGAAGTCAGAAATTGCTGATGCCAAACCTAGCTCTCTGCACCAGCTCTCTGCACGGACCACTTAACCTCACTTAGCCGCGGTTTCCTTATCCATAACATGAGAAAGAAGAATACAACATAATGGTTAAGACCTTCCACTCTTCATTTTAATTGCCTGCATTATAGTCTCAACTCCACCACCTACAGCTAAGACTCCCTGCACTTCAGTTCCCTCATTTGTAAAAAACAAATAATAAATGTGCTTCCCTCATAATGTCACTGTGGGCGTTCAGTGAGTCAATACAGACACAGCATTCAAAACAGTGGGCGACTGTCCCCATCGATGTCATTCCGACTGTGGTTGTGAGTGACTGTGGGGACAATGAACACGCTCAGCACAGCGCCTGCCGCGCGGTAACTTCCTCCCGCTCTGCTCCTTTCATCCCCACCGTCATTATCCAATGGCTGCCCCTGCGAACTCACAGAAGACTCCAGGGGACCTTCATGGTTTTCATCCCAAACCATACACACTTCATCCAACCCCGCTGGGAAGGGGAAAGGAGGACTCTCAACCTTGCCTTTCCTGTTCTTTCCTGCCTTTTCCTGCCTCGGACAGACCCTGTGCTGAAGGGGAAGATGAGCTGACTTCAGATATTGCTCTATTTGTCTGCCTCCCTTGAGATTCTGGGATCCCCACAGACAGGTTCTGGCCTCGGTAGCACATCCGTCAGTTCAGTTCAGTTCAGTCGCTTAGTCGTGTCCGACTCTTTGCAACCCCATGAATCGCAGCACGCCAGGCCTCCCTGTCCATCACCAACTCCCGGAGTTCACTCAGACTCACGTCCATTGAGTCAGTGACGCCATCCAGCCATCTCATCCTCTGTCATCCCCTTTTCCTCCTGACCCCAATCCCTCCCAGCATCAGGGTCTTTTCCAATAAGTCAACTCTTCACATGAGGTGGCCAAAGTACTGGAGTTTCAGCTTTAGCATCATTCCTTCCAAAGAACACCCAGGGCTGATCTTTAGAATGGACTGGTTAGATTTCCTTGCAGTCCTAGGGACTCTCAAGAGTCTTCTCCAACACCATAGTTCAAAAGCATCAATTCTTTGGCACTCAGCTTTCTGCACAGTCCAACTCTCACATCCATACATGACCACAGGAAAAACCATAGTCTTGACTAGAAGGACCTTTGTTGCCTCTCACAGAACATGGCTGGCCTAGTCTTATTCTTCCCTATTTTCAGGTGGGTATTTATGGTTGTAGATTATGTCGCAGCACCAGGGTAGGGGAGCCTCCTGCCCTGCTGGCTACTGTAGCTGTACTGTCCCCTGTGCCTGGCATGTGGCAGTCACTCAGACATGTGGCCCAGAACCAAAGGAAGGAATGCAACCAGTCCAAGTCAGATTTCAAGAGCTGAGCTTTAACCAGCTCTACTCAACCCTACCCTCTCCTTTCCTTACCCTAGGCTGTATCTTAGACCTCAGCCAGCTGAGTTTTGTTTGGGTTTTGGGGTTTTACGCATTTTTACTGTAGTAAGAAACACAAACACGAAATTCACCACCTTAACCATTTTCAAGTGTGTAGTTCAATTGTCTTTAAGTACATTTGCTTTGTTGTGAAACATAACAATCTGAGTTTTAAAGTTCAATGACATAACACAATTTATGTCTATTTTCTAAGTGCTCATGAAGATGTTGAGTTGTTGACATTTTGAATCCCTTCTCAGGGTGGTGGTGTTTGCTCTTCTGCTAAAGTTTGTTATCCATTGTGCTAAACAATCAGGCCTGTCTCATGTATATAAACATCAAGGAAAAAGCAGAAAGATTTCAGTTCTGTATTTTGGTTTTGCAGGGGCAGAACCATATGTTTACGAAATAGAGTATCTGATTCAAATTTCACTGCCCAGTAGGAACTAAATAGGAACTTTAGCAGAATTTTTCCAAATTCTTCACATCAAGAAAAAATACTCCTTTTTAAATTAGAGAAAACAATGTGAACACATTTTAATAGTTCATTTTCTATTTTTAATACTTTTCAAGTGACATAAAGGATTTCCCTTTTTGGGGGGTTTTTATGCAATTTTGATTTGATTACCTGAGAAAAACAAGCACATTGCAAAAAAAAAAAAAAATTCAGCATGTAGCAAATGTGATTAAGAAAGTAAAAGTAATTTTAATTCCAACTGTATTGACGACCATTGTTCACATTCTTCTAGACCTTCCTTGAAAATATTAACACACAATGACACACACTTCACATACTTCAAATATAATTTGGTGCACATTTGTTTAGACTCTTCCCTTAATATTATACAATATCTATTTTACAGTAGTCAGAGATTATATTATATATATTATTTTGCAGCTTGCATCTTTCATCTAAATATCTTGGGCATCTTTTCATGTCAGAACACACAGATCCTTTTTAAAGGTTAAATGGTATCTCACTGTTTATACCGTAACCCATCTATCAAGTCCTGTACTGAGAGACACTGGGCCATTTCTAGGTTTTGCTGTCTCTGTAACACCACAGTGAGCATGGAGGCCACTCCCTTGCCACACCTGTTGGTTCATGATATGAGACAGAGTCCTTGTACTTTCTCTCCTGGGTTTTCCATTCCCTTCCATTAGGGGCTTCCCTGGTGGGTCAGAGGTTAAAGCATCTGCCTGCAATGCGGGAGAGCTGGGTTTGATCCCTGGTTCGGGAAGATCCTCTGGAGAAGGAAATGGCAACCCACTTCAGTATTCTTCAGTATTCTTGCCTGGAGAATCCCATGGACGGAGGAGCCTGACTGGCTACAGTCCACGGGCTCACAAACAGTCGGACATGACTGAGACCCCAATCCCTCCCAGCATCAGGGTCTTTTCCAATAAGTCAACTCTTCACATGAGGTGGCCAAAGTACTGGAGTTTCAGCTTTAGCATCATTCCTTCCAAAGAACACCCAGGGCTGATCTTTAGAATGGACTGGTTAGATTTCCTTGCAGTCCTAGGGACTCTCAAGAGTCTTCTCCAACACCATAGTTCAAAAGCATCAATTCTTTGGCACTCAGCTTTCTGCACAGTCCAACTCTCACATCCATACATGACCACAGGAAAAACCATAGTCTTGACTAGAAGGACCTTTGTTGCCTCTCACAGAACATGGCTGGCCTAGTCTTATTCTTCCCTATTTTCAGGTGGGTATTTATGGTTGTAGATTATGTCGCAGCACCAGGGTAGGGAAGCCTCCTGCCCTGCTGGCTACTGTAGCTGTACTGTCCCCTGTGCCTGGCATGTGGCAGTCACTCAGACATGTGGCCCAGAACCAAAGGAAGGAATGCAACCAGTCCAAGTCAGATTTCAAGAGCTGAGCTTTAACCAGCTCTACTCAACCCTACCCTCTCCTTTCCTTACCCTAGGCTGTATCTTAGACCTCAGCCAGCTGAGTTTTGTTTGGGTTTTGGGGTTTTACGCATTTTTACTGTAGTAAGAAACACAAACACGAAATTCACCACCTTAACCATTTTCAAGTGTGTAGTTCAATTGTCTTTAAGTACATTTGCTTTGTTGTGAAACATAACAATCTGAGTTTTAAAGTTCAATGACATAACACAATTTATGTCTATTTTCTAAGTGCTCATGAAGATGTTGAGTTGTTGACATTTTGAATCCCTTCTCAGGGTGGTGGTGTTTGCTCTTCTGCTAAAGTTTGTTATCCATTGTGCTAAACAATCAGGCCTGTCTCATGTATATAAACATCAAGGAAAAAGCAGAAAGATTTCAGTTCTGTATTTTGGTTTTGCAGGGGCAGAACCATATGTTTACGAAATAGAGTATCTGATTCAAATTTCACTGCCCAGTAGGAACTAAATAGGAACTTTAGCAGAATTTTTCCAAATTCTTCACATCAAGAAAAAATACTCCTTTTTAAATTAGAGAAAACAATGTGAACACATTTTAATAGTTCATTTTCTATTTTTAATACTTTTCAAGTGACATAAAGGATTTCCCTTTTTGGGGGGTTTTTATGCAATTTTGATTTGATTACCTGAGAAAAACAAGCACATTGCAAAAAAAAAAAAAAATTCAGCATGTAGCAAATGTGATTAAGAAAGTAAAAGTAATTTTAATTCCAACTGTATTGACGACCATTGTTCACATTCTTCTAGACCTTCCTTGAAAATATTAACACACAATGACACACACTTCACATACTTCAAATATAATTTGGTGCACATTTGTTTAGACTCTTCCCTTAATATTATACAATATCTATTTTACAGTAGTCAGAGATTATATTATATATATTATTTTGCAGCTTGCATCTTTCATCTAAATATCTTGGGCATCTTTTCATGTCAGAACACACAGATCCTTTTTAAAGGTTAAATGGTATCTCACTGTTTATACCGTAACCCATCTATCAAGTCCTGTACTGAGAGACACTGGGCCATTTCTAGGTTTTGCTGTCTCTGTAACACCACAGTGAGCATGGAGGTCACTCCCTTGCCACACCTGTTGGTTCATGGTATGAGACAGAGTCCTTGTACTTTCTCTCCTGGGTTTTCCATTCCCTTCCATTAGGGGCTTCCCTGGTGGGTCAGAGGTTAAAGCATCTGCCTGCAATGCGGGAGAGCTGGGTTTGATCCCTGGTTCGGGAAGATCCTCTGGAGAAGGAAATGGCAACCCACTTCAGTATTCTTCAGTATTCTTGCCTGGAGAATCCCATGGACGGAGGAGCCTGACTGGCTACAGTCCACGGGCTCACAAACAGTCGGACATGACTGAGCGACTTCACTTTCATTTTCCATTAGTGTGACTCCCTAGGGCACCCTCTGGGTGGCTCTGAGCCTCCTTCCGGGGAGGATAAGTACTCTTTGTCAAGTTTGGGGAGGATAAGTACTCTTTGTCAAGTTCTGCCCTCGGGGCTGTTGTGAGGACTTCTGAGATCAGATATGCTGAGCACTTTGCATTCCCTCACTAACTGGTGATATATAAATACAAAATGTTTTCAATTCCAACAGAGCTGTGGGATTCCTTTCAGGAAGAAGTGAGGGCCCACTGAGAATGTATGTGTTGGTATAAACACACAGCTTGTTCTTCCTGTTCTAGGTGCTGCCCTGGAGAGTGGAAAGCACACCCATACTCAGGTCAGGCACAGGTTACTTCCTGGGTGCTGGTGGTGAAACGCGGGGGAGACACACAGACCACTAGTACAGGGGCTACCTATGGGTATCCCTCACCCAGGATTTATGATGAAAATGAGCACATTCTGACTTTCTGAGCTGTTTTCCGGCTCCTCTACTCAATACTCAATTACTGAGCAGCTACCCTGAGCCTGAAGAGGTGAGAGAATCCAGCAGTGTATGCAGAGTCCTTGCCTTCAGGAAGCTTACGGTCTAATACATAACCCGGATAGCAGCTATGGCCTCCATATCCTTTGAGATATAGAAGAGTTGGGTTCAAATTCCCAAATCCATGCCCCACGGAAGCCCAGAGCCCTCCAGGTTGTGTGCAAACTCACTGTTAGCCCTGACCCCCTCTCCTCGAGATCCTTGCTTCCATGTGGACACCCTCTGTGCATCAGGGACCCAAGGTGAATGCAAGCCTCTCCTCTTATTCCACAGAGGCCCTCTTCTCCCTAAGCATTCATGAGTTTAACCAACTTCACTAAATATTTTTGAGGTATATGGTAGGAATATATCACAGAAATTCAAATGATAACAACTAACAAACACTTAAGTGGCGCATACTCTAAGCCAGGCTCTGATGGAAGCACTTTACCTGATAACTCATATAAACCTCCCAATAATCCTATGAGGTGGATATTATCATTGTCCCATTTCAAAGATAGGAAAGCATAGCAGAAACTGTGGGATCCTCCCTGTATCCCTGCAGCCCTCACCATTTCAGCACGTGTCAGGCCACCATCACTGTTCTGAGAGCTTTCTCTGCCCACATGTACTAGGTCAGGTGTTCTGGGGAACTACTGCCCCTGAAGGCAGCCCTCAGCCAACGACTGACAGGAGTCTGTGGTTAACTCCCCTGGCTCCCTTGCCCCTTGAGTGTAATAACTCAGAGGCACATGTTCTACTGTTTCCCAGGAGGGCTTCCACTCTAGCACTTCGCAGTGGTAACTTGCTTAGTAACACACTTACAGGCCTTCTTCCCTTTCCCATGTCATTTCCCCATGTGTATTTCCCAGAATCACCTCCAAATAAACTACATGCTCTCAGATGGTTATTTTAGGGTCTGCTCCTAGTGGAAGCTACATGGAGATGCTGAATTGTGTATCCAAGGTCATACAACTGCCTGGATTCAAACCCAGGGCATCTCCTTTGGACTCTGATCTTTCTCACTACATCACTCAGCCTCTCCACTTCAAATGGAATGCAAGGTATACCCATTTAAAGGCATTTCTGACCAAAATGTTGGAGTGGGAGACTCCAGCCTCTGCTCCCCACAAAGATCAGCAATTATCCAGGCATCCATCAGCACAAACAGCTTGGGAGAGCTCAAGAGTCCACTTAAGAAAGCTCAGCAACACCCGCCAGCAAAACACCTGAGAATAGCCATACAAAAAGGGAAGAAAGCAACTTCACTCTGTCTGCATCACCCCATCTCTTAGGCCTGCCTCGCTCAACATCAGGAATGAGCTGCAGCTAGAAAGAGTTCCTGATGCTGGGCAAGGGAAAGCAGGGTGAACGACCAGCTCCCCCAGTCTTCCAGGAACCTGTGTAGGGACCCATTTCAGTCTCACCCTTTTACCCAGAGGCAAGAAGCTGAGATGTATGGAAACACTAGGAACAAGGAAGAAGAGCAGGCACCATGAGTATTAGCCATGCAGTAGAAGTAACCAGTTTCCAGTGGTCGGCTCTGCAGAAGACCCAAGCAGCTTTGCCACTGAAGAAACTGACGACCAGCACAGCCACTGGATAACTCCTGCAGATCTTGTCCCTGAGGTTTTCCCACCACGGGTTTTTGCATTCATAGATGCCACGCCCCTGAGTCCTTCTCCAAAGCATACTAGTGGCTCGGGGGGCCCTGGCGGTCAGCATGCTCTTCTCTGGGTGCAGGGTCTTGCTTGGGCACATGTGCAGCAATAGAAACTGGTGACAGGAGGCAAGTCACTTATCTCCCTGTCTCCACTGGACCCCAGGATTCACACTGGCTGCCAGCCCTGGCCTCTGTGGCTGGGCAAATGTAAGACAGCAGTGAGGCTCCTGCAGTTGACCCCCACTGCTATGCGCACACTCAGGGCTAGTCCCTTCAGTGGTGCACCTGCAGCCACCAACCTGACCACCACCACTGATCTCCACTGTCAAGCCCGTGCCAGGGTGAGAGCCTGCAACCACAGGAGTGCCGGCTGACAGCCAGGGCTCCCACCGCTGCCTGTAGGCCTGCTTCAGGCCCTGATGTCAGTCACTGGCCTGACCACTGGTCAGTTGCAACACTATTCCTGGTAGCTCTGCACCTGCGTCCTGCCAGCCCAGCTCCTGTCACTGGGCTCTATTGCCATGCATGTACTCAGGCAAGACCCTGCACCCAGAGAAGGGCGTGCTGACAGCCGGGGCCCCCAAAGCCACTAGTATGCCCATAGTTGGCTCCAGCCCTTGCTTCTGGTTGTAGCCCCACTCACTACACGTGTGTCTGCAGCCAGCTCCTACCATTAAACAGGCTTCTGCAGCCGGCCTCCTCAGCTAAGTGTGTGTACACCACCAGCTCTGGCCACTGCCACTGCTTGCCCTGGTCTCTAGCCACTGGACCCAGAGGCACCACTGAGGACCCCAACTTTCCTACAGGCACTTTAAGACCCCAGAAGCACTCTCCAAGGACCACACAAGGCAATTTTGTTCTTCAGAAATGAAAGAGAGGTAAAGATCCTCCCCAGGCAAACAAAAGCTGAAGGAACTCATCACAACTAGGTAATCACGGACTCGATGGATGTGAGTCTGAGTGAACTCCGAGAGATGGTGATGGACAGGGAGGCCTGGCGTGCTGCGATTCATGGGGTCGCAGAGTCAGACACGACTGAGCGACTGAACTGAACTAAACACAAAAATATAAAACACACTGCTGGAAGTAAGTATATAGTAAAAACCAGAATACTCTAATATGTAATATGACAGTCCTCCTTCTATAAGGAGGTGACTTGAGTTTTATAAAGATGAAAAAAAGGTAGATGAGTAGACTAACTGTCCATTGTAGAATAATGAAGACTTTTCCCCTGATTTGCAGCCAATGCTAGACTGAACCAATTGCCAACATAAAGAAGCCCTGGGAAGAAGCTTTTGAGGAGACCAGATAAGACATCAGTCTAAGACAGAGGGATCTGTATGGAAATGCTTAGCCTCTCGCCAGAAGGAAAAGTGAGTGAAGGCCCTTGGTTATTATGGTGCTTAAGTAACAGACTATCCGACCAGTAGGTTAGGCTAAATTATAAAGATGCTTAATTATCTCACATTTCAAGAAGCCTGGAGGTAGATGTTCCAGGGCTGTTTGATTGTTCAAAAGATCATAAAGGACCCCAGTCTCTTTCCATCTGTAGCTCTGCCATCCTTAGTGTGTTAGCTTATATTTCTCTTCATGGTTACAAGATGGCTGCCTAAGTGCCAAATATCACATCTTCATAATACATCAGCCTGAGCAGAAAGGAAGGAAAATTGGTTGTGGGGAAGGGACTCTCTCTTTATGGATCTCTATCTTATCAGAAAGGAAGAGTCTTCAGGAAGTCCCTACAGATCTTCTTTTTCATCCCCTTTCTGGTTGGATACACACAATTGGTCACTGGTAAAGAGGAAGGACATTCCCATATCTAGCTTAGATCAATGGTGATCAACCCCTGGGGCTACATGCATTGCCACTTGAACAAAACCACAGTTCTATTATCAAGAAAGAGGTAAGAAATGACTCTTTCATACCTTAAGAAACCAATAGTTCTTCCCATAGCCTAGGAAATATGCCTGGAGAGCCATTCTAATTAGGAGTACAGGATTGTATTACCTCTCAGGGCTTTTCTTTCAGTCTCAGCCAAGAACTCCATTCAAGACAAACTCTCCAACGTATCTCCACAATCTACTTGGCACCTTCTTTCATTCCTTCCCCTCATTGGAGGTTTCTCATTTACAACCTGTGTTATGTTGTGCAAGTTACTTAACCTCTTTGAACCTTGATATTTTCATTATAATATCTAGCTTCCAGGATTGTTTCAGGTATGAGGTGATATATCAAATGTGAAGGCCCCTAGCCTGGTACCTGGCACATACTAAATGTGAAATAAATGTTAGTTAAATAGTAGTGATAGGGTTTGTATATGCTGATGACCAGACTCTAAATGCTCATAACTAAGAGCACAATGGAACCGTTGTAGGGGACTTTGTAAAGTCCGTATGCTGAGCTGACCATCAGCCAACTGATATTTATTGTGTGAATTCCCTTTGTCTACAATGTCAGTTAAAATCTCCATGCCTAGTAAGAAGAATCTGCCTGTACTGGCAATTTGGAGCAGTTTGGTAGGGGAGATATAATTGTGGTTGCCTATAAAACAGGTTATCAGGGCTGGAAAGTGGCAACAGAACAGAGTGGGCAATGAAAGAGGAGGGGCTTTCTAACCATCTGGGGTGGCTGTTGGTCCATGACTCTATCTCACTGATATTTGGGACCTCGCCTTGAAGTTAGTGCTCCTCAAACTTGCCATCAGAGGACACATTCCTGAGGGACTTAGAGGTGCCCCTCACCTTGTCCAGGTGAGCCCTGTCCGTGAGCCCAGTTGCACGGTTGGGGCCAGATGGCTCTCGCCCACTTTCCTATCTCAACATCAGGGTTTACTGCTGAGAGGGGATTGTGGGCTAAACCCAGCTGTGTGAAGGGGAAGGAGAAGAACACAGGAGGGTGTTTGCTGGTCCAGATTTACTATTGATCAGGTGGTGTTTCAGTTCTTACATACACATCTCCATGTTCTGCCCTCTCCAAAACCAGCACTCTCAAAACACCAACACATAATCTAAACACTCCACTCTGGGTCACTAGTCTAAGTAACCTGTAAAGGCTATTGGCCCCTGTTCAGCTCAATGGTCTATCCATCTCTGTGCCTTGTGTAGCTCAGTGCCTGTCCAGAAGCATAGCTGAACTGCTTTGTAGGGTCTTGCTACCCAAAGTGAGGTTCTGGCTCAGGAACCTTAGCATCTTCAGGGAGCTTGTTAGAGATGTAGACTCTCAGGTCCCTCCCCACCCACTGAACTTGAATCTGCAAGTTAAGATACCCAGGTAATTGATGTGCACCTTAAAGCTGAAGATGTTCCAGTCTCCCTAACCTGCTGCCTAGTCTCCTTATCACTGATGCTAGACACTGTAGGGCTTTGAGCTGAGAATGTGGCTCCACCGGAAAGCCAGGTTTTTCTAATGTTCACTAGGATCCTTCTTTAACTAGGCTTCCCTGATAGCTCAGTTGGCAAAGAATCCACCTGCAATGCAGAAGACCTTGGTTCGATTCCTGGGTCGGGAAGATCCGCTGGAGAAGGGATAGGCTTCCCACTCCAGTATTCTTGGGGTTCCCTTGTGGCTCAGCTGGTAAAGAATCTGCCTGCAATGTATGAGACCTGGGCTCAATTCCTGAGTTGGGAAGATTCCCTGGAAAAGGGAAAGGCTACCCACTCCAGTATTCAATGGACTAGAGAATTCCATGGAGAAGGCAATGGCAGCCCACTCCAGTACTCTTGCCTGGTAAATCCCATGGACGGAGGAGCCTGGTGGGCTGCAGTCCATGGGGTCGCTGAGAGTTGGACACGACTCAGTGACTTCACTTTCACTTTTCACTTTCATGTATTGGAGAAGGAAATGGCAACCCACTCCAGTGTTCTTGCCTGGAGAATCCCAGGGACGGGGGAGCCTGGTGGGCTGCAGTCCATGGGGTCGCACAGAGTCGGACACGACTGAAGCGACTTAGCAGCAGCAGCAGCAGCAGAGAATTCCATGGACTCTATACTCATTGGGTTGCAAAGAGTGGGACATGACTGAGCGAATTTCACTTTCTTCACTTCTTTGCTTGACAGTCATTAGAACCTTGTTGTCCATAAAGAGCCACTAATACTCCTTGAGTGTTTATCAATTATACACATGTATGCATATGATTCATTACATGCTTAAGATCATTCACTCTATGTTATTTTGGAATCTGCCATTTCCACTAAGCAATAGAACATGACTATCCATGGCATTGTGCAGTCTTTTGTTATATTAATTTTAACCCCTGAATGGAAGTCTATTTGTGGAGATGTGTTGTGTTGAATTTCATCCATTCTTAACTGTTACCCATCACAGTTATTTGCATTTTTATTAAAAATAATGTTAAAGTGAATGTCACTGATACTAAATCATTGCTACTACCTCAGAGCCAGACTATAGATATATGAGGACTTAATATGTGACAAAGATAAAAAGAAATAGGTTTGTTAGGCACCACAGATAAAAAAGAAAAGATTTGTTAGGTAGATGAAATGCTACTGGGAAAACAGAAAAGAAGTTACTAGCACCTCTCCTTTGACTACACTCAAGGTTACATACACTCCAGGTGATACGATGACCTGAATGTGACTTGTAAAATCACACAAGATAAAATCCTGTGTCTTGGACTATGGACGGACTTTGTATGTGAAAATGAAAAAAAAAGTATAACCGTGAGGTAAAAATGTAATGTATTTAATTATGTTCACTTCAAAGATTTCTATTTAATAGAAGATACCATGAACAAGACACAGACTGGGAGAAGATACTGGTAATGCCTAAAAACTCACAAATGAGAAAAGACAGTTAATGTCGGGAGTCAGGAGAGATGTAGGGATAAGACCATGCTCTACTGCTGGTGGGAAGATGGGCTGGTGCTGATTTCTTCCAGAGTCACCGGCCAAGATAAAGCCAAACTAAGTATTCATATACTCCGACAGCCCAGCAATTTCACCCCTGGATAGAGAGCACAAAGAATTTCTTACCCATGTCCATAAAGAAAGATTCATGAGGTTTTTTATCAGAGTTGTGTAATGACAAGAAATTGGAGGTAACTGGGGTGAATATTCCCAGAGAGTGGAAAGGCAAAATGCGTTGCATATGGAGTTTATGTGGAAGTTAGGAGAAACAGATCTTGTTACATGTAGCTACCCCCTGGATCTTTCAAGCAGGGTGGTGGGTAAAAAAAGCAATAAACAGAATAAGTTATGTACAAAGAGTGGTTAAGTAAGTAAAAATATATACACCACAAAACAAGGCACATTTTGCAAGAACAAGAGCCCATGCAAACAAAAACATGCATTTTAAACACAATAGCCTTGTCAAAGGAAGAGGGGTGAAAGAAAGGAGGGGGAGTCAAGGAGAACAAAGGAAATCAGAGAGAAGAATTCAAGGACTCAGAGGCTTATGAATTACTCCACCCTTTGGACCTGAGGGGGGGGGGCAAAAATCTTTATTCATGTTCATAATTATTTTAAAGAATGAATTCCCAGAAGTAAGGTGACTTCACCTCATTTTGAAGTTCTGAAAAAGATGAAAAAGGAGCCCAGTGCCTGGAGAAGGCTCTTGAGCAGAGGGTCCTCACTCTACTTTGAAAGCGAGAGCTTAGGGAGATGTCCCTTTTCTTCTAGGGCATGGGGGAATGTCAGCCCCGGTTTCCTAGCTGGGCCAAAAGATAAGGGGGCAAGGGAGCGAACTCAGCAGCTGCTCTGAGTCTGGTTGCTGATAAACCCTGGGGGAATCTGACCGCGTGTGTGCAGACTGTCTCAGGGCAGCATCAGATTAGCCTCGCACGTTAGCATCACAGGATCTTAGAGTGGAAGGGGTTTATCCTTCCACACATCGCTGGAGCCCCTATAATAACCTTTCCTCCCTGCTTCACCAGAGGGCTCAGTGGTGTGCGGCGGCGTCCACCCCGCTCCATCCTCCAAGCCGGCAGACCTGCATCCTCCAGTCCTTGATGCGTGCACAGGAGTCCAGACCCCTCACCATCCCAACAGATCCCTTTGGGTGTAGGTCAGCCTCATTTCCTCTCTATCACCTCTGGTCACTTCGAAGGCAGCCTCACTAGGATCTTACCGCCCCGAGGGCCATATCGAATTAAAGAACCAGACTGAAGCTCTTACCCACTGACTGGAGACCATCGATACCCAGACTGTAAGCCTGGCAGCTTTACCCACACCATTTCAGGTCAAGGAATTGTGCATAGAAGCCAAGCAAATGCAGCCCACGAGCCCAGAGCTAAGGACAATATTCTATTCTAAAGCTTGTAAAAGATGAAAAAGAAAAACGAGAATAGGGGACAGAGAGGGTACCTAACCCACAAAGCCTAAACTGCTTCCTGTCGGGCCCTTTAGAGAAAAAGTTTGCAGAAGGCTGCCCTAGAACCTTCCCGATCAGCAGCATTGACCTTGCTTGGAAGCTTCTTACAAATGCAGAATATCTGGCTCATTCCAGACCTCCTGAATCAGAACATGGATTTTTTTGACAAAAGCCCTGGGTGATCTGTGACTACATAGAGAGCCTGGGCAGCCTCGGCCCCGCCAGGGTGCTTCCTGGGTTGGGTTGGGGGCTCTGGAGTTGGACTGCATGGGTTTGCATCCTCCTCCACCACTTCCTTGCTGAATAACTGGGGGAAGTCCTTTCATCTTTATCAAGTCCTGTTTCTGAATCTCTGAAATGGGACCCATCATAGTTACAGTTACCACCTGAAAGGGGTTTTGTGAGGCTTGAATTAGAGGAACAAACCCAGAGTAACCTTTTGATAAATATTGGATTTTATGTCTACTATGTGGTTTCTAGTTTCAGGCTTCCCAGGTGGCTCGGTGGATAAAGAATCCACCTGCAATGCAGGAGACACAGGCAGATCGAACCCAGGATTCGATCCCTGGGTTGCGAAGATCCCCTGGACATGGCAACCCACTTCGGTATTCTTGCCTGGAGAATCCCCAAGGACAGAGAAGCCCGGCAGGCTGCAGCCCATGGCGTCGCAAAGAGTCAGACACAAGTGACGGAGCACCCACTCACGCTATAGTTTCTGGTGTCACCACACTGGTCCCCTCTGCCTCGGAACAGCGAACTGTACTTTGCATAGATTACCTAGAGCCTCTGCTCTGAAGGGCTGGAGTGTTTCCTCAGAAGCCGGCTATGCAAATCCTCCCGGTCAGCAGGTGAGGAGGGCAAGGCAAGCAGGCACTCAGCCCCACCTTGTCAGGCTGGTTCTCTCCTGCACAAGCAGGGGGAAACGATTGCTTTGAGACTGTGAACAATCGGTTTGTGTGGCCTGAGTTAGAAGTTCTTGTTCCCCTGAGAAACAGGCAGTGCCTGGGTTAAACTAAAACAAGGTTAGAAGACAAGAGCACATCCTGCCCTCCACCCAGAAGCTGCCACAGGCAGGCTGCCTGCCAGATGACCTGGCCTCCCATGGGCCTGCCTTAGGCCATAAAACTAGGTCGCTTCGCTTTCTGATTTGCATTTAGTATCTGCTTTTCCTGCACAGGGTTCAGATGGAAACTGCCTGGCTGGCAGGTGGGAGCAGAAGGTGGAGGGGAAGATGGGCAGATCTTTAAATGAAGAGGGGCTTGGAGAAGCTGTGTGCTTCCAAGATAGGGTGCTGTTTCCGTTTAGATTTGCCAACTGTTGCTCTGAAAGAAGGCCTCAGACAAAGGGAGAGTCTGTGCTGGGGAGGCCCCCGGGGGGAGGAGGGCGAGTGTTTATTTTATACAACAGCAGGAGCCACGCTTCCTGTTTGACTTTTTGAGGGCTGCTTCTTAGGATTAATGAAGCCCATCCAAATGTTTGCAAGGATACATCTCTGGAAAAGATATTTGTCCCCATGTACTGTTTACTTAATAACACATACACAATTCATATCAAGTCACCCTAGCACAAAGCAGTTCCCTTATTGTGCATTGTAAATATATATAATGAAAACCCAGCACAAAATTGAGCCTATAACCACTTAGTTTTAAGACCTTTTGGCAAATTGGAAGGAGACTTGACATGGTAGAGATATCACTATGAATTTCTAGCTTGGGCCCTTCCATGACCTAGAGGTGTGGCCTTATATAATACCTTTATCTCTGCATGGGCCTCAGTTCCCTCATCTTAAAATTAAAGTAGTGAGTCTCACAGGTGATGCTTTGAGCTCTAAGACTCCCATTGGCAGAGGGGAGCGTTGCCACAGCAGTTGGGTGGAATCATGGTGAAGGAGGTGATATGTGTGTTTGTGTGTATGTGTGTGTGTGTGTGTGGTGTGTATATCTCTGTGTGTATCTGTGTGTGTGTATCTCTGTGTATGTGTGTGTATCTCTGTGTGTGCGTATCTGTGTGTGTGTATCTGTGTGTGTGTGTGTGTTGGGTGGATATAGGGGTTCAGCCTTTTCCACTCTCTTCAGCCAGAACAGCTTCCTTTTGTTTTCTCCTGTTTTACACAACAAGCATTGGGAGTATCTGTTTGAAGAAAGGGTCTTCTGGGCTAAGTGAAGACTTAAAAATCACTTTAGCGATCACTAAAGTTGGGTTGTTGTTTAGTCGCTAAGTTTTATCTAACTTTTTGCAACCCCATGGACTGTAGCCCACCAGGCTCCTCTGTCCATGGGATTCCCCAGGCAAGAATATTGGAGTGGGTTACCATTTCCTGCTCCGGGGGATGTGCCCAAGCCAGGGATTGAAACTGCATTACAAGCAGATGCTTTACTGCTGAATTGCAAGGGAAGATGATACATAATTTATCATCCACAGTGGGACATTTTGAGATTGAAAAGGAGAGGCTATTAATAATTACACTGGGGCAACAGACTTAAGTGGGAGTATCCCAGACAAACAGAGATGTATGTTCAGTTGACCACTGAATCCTATCAGAGCAGAGGGCCTTTGCTTCTCTAGCTTAGAATTCTATGGCTTGATTGTGCTCCTCTTTTTAGCACCAGGCAGAGTTCTGTGAGGAGCCCTGGGGACAGAGGCATCAGGGACAGCCTCTGGCAATGAAGTCATCAGGTGACAGTCTCAGGGACAGCAGACAGTGGGAGATAGCACCGTGATTGCTCACCAGGACATGAACTGGAAGAAATGCATAAAGCCACCTGCAAATAGATCAAATTGCCAACATCTGTTGGATCATAGAAAAAGCAAGAAAATTCCAGAAAAACATCTACTTCTGCTTTATTGACTACGCCAAAATCTTTGACTATGTGGATCACAACGAACTGTGGAAAATTCTTAAAGAGATGAAAATACCAGACCACCTGACCTGGCTCCTGAGAAATCTGTATGCAGGTCAAGAAGCAACAGTTAGAACTGGACATGGAACATCAGACTGGTTCCAAATTAGGACAGAAGTACGTCAAGGCTATATATTGTCACCCTGATTATTTAACGTATATGCAGAGTACATCTTGCAAAATGCTGGGCTGGATGAAGCACAAGCTGGAATCCAGATAGTCAGGAGAAATATCAATAACCTCAGATACACAGGTGACACCACACTCATGGCAAAGCGAGGAAGAACTCAAGAGCCTCTTGAAGAAAGTGAAGGAGGAAAGTGAAACAGCTGGTTTAAAACTCAACATTCAAAAACTAAGATCATGGATCCTGTCCCATCACTTCATGGCAAATAGATGGAGAAACAATGGAAACAGTGGCAGACTTTATTTTCTTGGGCTCCAAAATCACTGCAGATGGTGACTGTAGCCATGAAATGAAAAGACACTTGCTCTTTGGAAGAAAAGCTATGACCAACCTAGACAGCATATTAAAAAGCAGAGACATTACTTTGCCAACTAAGTTCCGTAGTCAAAGCTATGGTTTTTCTGCTAGTCATGTATGGATGTGTGAGTTGGACCGTAAAGAAAGCTGAGTACCGAAGAACTGATGTTTTTGAACTATGGTAGTCTTCTCAATGGAGAAGGAAATGGCAACCCACTCCAGTATTCTTGCCTGGAGAATCCCAGGGACAGGGCAGCCTGATGGGCTGCCGTCTATGGGGTCGCACAGAGTTGAACACGACTGAAGCGACTTAGCAGCAGCAGCAGTAGCAGTCTTCTCAAGAAGACTCTTAGAGTCCCTTAGACTGCAAGGAGGTCAAACCAGTCAATCCTAAAGGAAATCAGTCCTGAATATTCATTGGAAGGACTGATGCTGAAGCTGAAACTCCAATACTGTGGCCACCTAATGCGAAGAACTGACTCATTGGAAAATCTTTCCCTGATGCTGGGAAAGATTGAAGGCAGGAGGAGAAGTGAACAACAGAGGATGAGACGGTTGGATGGCATCACTGACTCAATGGACATGAGTTTGAGCAAACTGTGGGAGTTGGTGATGGACAGGGAATCCTGGCATTCTGCAGTCTATGGGGTCGCAAAGAGTCAGACATGACTGAGTGACTGAACTGAACTGAACTGACTTGCAAATAACAGATGACATGGGTTCAGTCTGGTTCTGGTTCAGAATCATGTGAGAATCATAAGTTTTGTGGCAAAAACGTCAACGAACCAACCAGCAATTACCCGAAAGTGCCCACAAAGAACTCAGCCCCAGGGATAGGGTGGGTGTGAAAGGTTATACAAACTGCCCAAATCACGGGTTATCAGAGTAGAGGAAACTGTCTTTGGAGGAGAAAGTCACGAGGCAGAAAGAAGGTTTCCTTCCCCAGGCAGGTTGTCAGACGGAGCGTTATGCTAAAGTGGAAGAATCTTGGTGGGATTTCTGCAGAGAAAGAAAATGCGGGGAGTGTGGATCTCTTCCCCAACCTCCCCCACCTGCATAACACAGGGTCTGAAAGGACTCCCTGCCCCACCAGGCTTAGCTCCAGGCACATTCTCCACTCATTTTATTAAGATTCTCGTCCTTTGCCCAGCCATCAGTGTTTGCGGCTGTGATATCCTACCTACTGGTTCTGCTCCAGCAAACTCTTACATTGAAGGAAAGCTCCGAGTCTCACTGAGGATGAAGTTTATAGCAGAACAGCACAGTGAGGAGAGGACTGATGATGTAATGAGTTATAACAACGTATATAGAAGCTGCTCATTTACTCTTGATTATTTTTTTCTGGTTGCTTTGTAGCTGGCAAATAGTGGTTAGGAACTTTTTGACTAGGCATAGAACATGGAACACCCTGATCTGAACTTCTCCACTTGCTGGGTGGGTGACACGGGCTTCATGTCTGAAGCTTGGTTTTCTCATTGGTCAAATGGGGATATACAACTTGTCCTGCTTTCTGCACAGGGCTGGTGAATGTCCCCATGCCACCATGTCTGCTATCACCATGACATCCCCCATCCCATGCCCAGAAGGGTTCTGTAGTTCCCTGGGGATTATTTTCTCATGGAAAGAAACTTGATTCTATTCAAACTCTGTCCCCCTTGCATCTCTGTCCTTGGTTCTCCTCTGCTCCAGTTGTGAAACACTCCATTTTCCTTACTTTTTGCAGAAAACAGCTCTCTTTCCTCATGTTAATAAGTCAGAACTTGCCGACTTTCAGAAGGACTTCACATCAGAGCCCTGAAAATTAAAAGTTAAGTATTGGACTTTGATTTCTGTGAATCACCTTGGCCGTTTCTGCCAATTCAGGACTCTGAGTATGTGTTAAGTCACTTCAGTCGTGTCCGACTCTTTGCGACCCCATGGACTGTAGCCCGCCAGGCTCCTCTGTCCATGGGATTTTCCAGGCAAGAACACTGGAGTGGTTGCCACTTCCTTCTCCAGGGGATCTTCCCAACCCAGGGATCAGTCTCACATCTCTTATGTTTCCTGCGTTGGCAGGCAGGCTCTTTACCACTAGCGCCACAGAATATTATTCTCTCACTGTGATTCATGCTCAGGCCTCTCCCTCTTCTTGGTTCTCAGCAGTGTGCAGACATTTTCTGTTTTGCAGAATAGTTCAGCTCCTCCAGTCCTATCTCCAAGCTCAAGTCTAACTTCTCTTATCAGCTCCAAAACTTGGAGCTCACTAACATGCTTGGCTAAACAATACACCATGCTCCATATGGTTTCAAATAAGTAAGTTTCTCTTCTTTTATGTAAAGATGATATAGCATCTGACTTAGGAATGGGGTTGGAATCCATGGGCTGGGAGGGCCCCATGTGCTGAGCCCAGGGAGAGACTGCTGGCCAATGAAAACATGTCCCCTGCAGCCACTGGCAGACAGAGAGGGGCTTAGCATTAGGAGAGGGCAGGCAGGACCAAGAGGACCAGCAGGCCCTGCCCTGTGCCCTCTGTGAGGCAGGCTGCTGGCTCGGCTGAGAATGAAACTGAAATCCTCAGCCACCTTGAAGGTAGGGGACACCTCAGTGGAGATACCCAACTTAAGAGGCCACATCACCTGTGGCCTTTATCTTCTTTTTTTAAAACTTTATTTAACCAAATGTTTTTAAATTCATTCATTAATTTATTATTCATTTATTTATTTGGCTGCGTTGGGTCTTAGT
Source organism: Cephalophus harveyi (assembly GCA_006410635.1). NCBI lineage: Eukaryota > Metazoa > Chordata > Mammalia > Artiodactyla > Bovidae > Cephalophus > Cephalophus harveyi. The sequence continues at coordinate 139,571 of SJYT01002769.1, forward strand.
CGTGGCACTTAGGATCTTCAGTCTTCATTGCGGCATGCAGGAATTTTTTTTTTTAGTGGCAGCATGAACGATATATATTTTTTTAAGTTGCAGCATGCAGGATGTTTAGTTGTGGCCTGCAAACTCTTAATTGATGCATGTGGGGTCCTAGGAATCAAACCTGGGGCCCCTGCATTGGGAGCATACAGTCTTAGCTGCTTGATGACCAGGGAATTCCTAGTCCCTTGCCTTCTGGTGGCTTAGAGGTTAAAGCGTCTGCCTCCAATGCGGGAGACCCAGGTTCGATCCCTGGGTCGGGAAGATCCCCTGGAGAAGGAAATGGCAATCCACTCCAGTATTCTGCCTGGAGAATCCCATGGACAGAGAAGCCTAGTAGGTTACAGTCCACGGGGTCGCAAAGAGTCGGACACGACTGAGTGACTTCACCTTCATGCCTTCTATTATTTGATAAAGTCCTAACATCAAAGCAGTTGGGAGTGGGACACTCTCTCCCTCCTCCTTCTAGCTAGCATCAGACCCCCAAACCCAAACTTTTCCACATGCCTTTCTTTCCGTATAAATGAGAGGAACCCTTGGTGTGCTGTGGGAGGCAACACATTAAACTTTTCACTAATCTCCCATTGACTAATTATATCACTGCAAAATGTGTTTGAAACATATGTTTGAAAACTCTTTGTAAACTGAAAAATGGATATGAAGGATGAAAGGGTTTAATTTGTCATTATCGTTCAGGTGGGATTGATCGTGGCTCAATGCTAGACCATAGGGCAGGAAGGGCCTGGAGAGCTGCTAGCATTTGATCATGTGTGAAGGGCAAAAAAAATGAAGCCAGTTATTCACTGTAACTTCACTGTAACTAATCAAAATGAGAAGACCCAGGGCAGTGGGGCACAATATTTTGGTGCTATAGCTAAAGGTCTTATATAAATGCTAACAAGGCAAGAATGGGATTCGGCTGGCTTGACCGAGGCGGCAGGGAGCAGAGTCTGCAGCTCCCATGTGCTCCCGTGGCAGTGCCATCTCACTGTAATTTGCAGATGTGTGAGGCTCTGGATGCCCATACCTGGGGGGGCAGAAGGGAAGCAGGTGCCACCTAATCGGTATAATAGATTAAAGCTGGAATCCACACAGATGACTCCAGTTTCAAAGATTCTGTTATCTGTTTTGTGCCCTCCTGTTTGTTTCATTTACTCCTTCTTCCTATAGCATTTTCTGGGAGAGTTTTTATTTCAAGAAGGACTGGGTACTTACAAGAATGGGCCTCAGAGTCAGACAGATCAGGCTTGAGCCCCGAGCTGGGTTAACTTGAGTAAATATATGTAGCTTCTTTGAGCCTCAGTTTTCTCATCTGCAAAACGTGGCTAATGAGAGTGCCCAGGTATCTTTAGGGATTCACTGAAATACATGTGTAAATGCTCAGCTCAGAGCTTGTCAAAGAGAAGGTGCTCAATAAGTGGTAGCTACTATTATTATCATCGTTATTATTTTTTGATTGCTTATTCACCTGGTCATGCTGAGTAATGAACTTGAACTGGGACTGACCTAGCAGGGCACATAGGCTAACATCTGCACCTTATTTTCCCTAAGGTTTTACTCTAAGCTGACAAAAGATGCCGGACACCCCCACAGATCCAGTGACATATCTTGCTATTGTTGAACAAACATCAGTTAGGTTTCTGCCTTGGAGCCGTGTCAGTCTGAATAGGAAATACTCCAACACTCTTATCATCGCTGACACACTCTGTAACTCACCTGCTGATAGTGTCAGTAACGCCTCTCCCTATGGTGGGGGGCTCTTCGCCCACTTCTTGGAAAGCATTGTTCTCAGGCAGGCCGAATAATGAAGGTGCCTTTGGAGTTTATGTCTACTTTCTCGGAATAAGCAAGAATCCCATGATCAATGCAATGCACCTTGTAGACACACAATAAATGTCAACGAATGCAATAGTTTTGGAAAAACACCCAGGGCTTATTTTTCATTCTGCCCCCTCAATAATAAGGGGAGCTCTGACTCTAAATGAGCAACAAATGTAATGCCTTCATGTCACAGATGAAGAAACTAAGGCCTGGAGTTTTTAAATTATTTCCCCAAGGCCACGCAGACAATTAGCGGCAAAGCAGAGCCTGGAACCCTGAACTTAGGGCTCCCAGGCCAGTGTTCCTTGCTTCGTGGCTCACTGACTACTGCCATTCATTTTATTACTGGTTCGCCAAGTGGTTCTTGTCTGTCTTCTAAATTGGAAGCCACATACAGCTTGAGACATCATTTGTTTGACCCCTGAAGTGTAAAAATGTTTCCTGAATTAGTTAATTATTATTATTTTTTAGCTGAAGTTTTTCTCAAGCATCTACATTTCAGGCTTTCGCTTGAAATGTGGACTATCTGACAACACTGGGTTTGCAGTCTTGTGAGTTGATGGAGCTGGGTGGCTAGTGTCCCCTTCCACTGGAACTTGCCCTCTTGCCACAGACTCCACCACTCCCTATTGTCTCACAGCCAGCCTCCTTAACCCTCTACCTGCTTGGCTGCTGGATGCATTTGAATGTGATCCTGTGTAGACATCATGACAAACAGCTTTGTAGACATTATTGCCCCAGCCTAGATGGATATCAGCTGGGGCCTCCCTATTCCTCATGAGCTGCCTGAAGTTGCCTTGAATCCCCAATTTGATGACCTGAGAAATCTAAGACTTTCCCAGTAACTGTGTGAATGCTCATAGATTAATATTCTCACGGTCTGCTTTGCCTCTAGCGCTTATGGTTTTGACTCATGACAGCTTAAAAGGATGAAGAGTCTTCCTTGGTCTCCTCCCCTTACCCCAAGCCAGTTCTGTATTATGAGTGGATTGCAATGATATAGGTTTTTTGCAGTGGGTGGTTTACAGAGTAAAGACTTCAATAGCATCCCTCACAGCACATGTAACTTGAAAATTCGTCTTTCATAAATTTTTTTCCTTTGGCCTCTCTTCCATGGAGAGTTCTGTTGTTCTGTCTCCTCCCCTGTTCCCCAGTCCCCAACCTGTTTAAAATTCCCTTCTCCCAATAGCAGAGCAATTCAGCCTTCTGCCAGACATGCTGTTGCAAACCCATCAAGGTGCTCATAGAACAAAGGTTCCTTCTCTCTTAACACTGTCCATGGCTCTTAGAGAGATCAGGATTCTAGATACCAAATGTTTTCTGGTTGCACTTTCAATGCCATCTACCACTGTGCATTGGTCTTGAGGAAATAAGTTCCTAGGCTTTTAGTCCTGGTATGAATCAGCCTGATTCCCTGATTTTCCACACATATAAATCATTCAGTCCTAAATATCACAATCCTAGAGATTTATCTGCTTACATGGCTGTCTTCCCTATTGGACTGACTATACACCTCCTGAAGTCAGGGACAGTGTCTTATTTATCTTTAGATTTTCATTAGTTACACAGTAGGGAGGGTAGAGGGTAAAGTTGGTGAGCAGAGAACACAGAATAGATATTCAGTAAACAATAGATTTACTATTGTTTAACAATAGTAATAGATTTAATAGATATAGGTATTCAGAATAACAGAATAGGTATTCGGTAAACAATAGCTTTACTATTGTTTAACAATAGTAAAAGATTTAATAGATTTATTTATTGTTTAAACAATAGATTTACTATTGGGCTGCAGGAAGCACAAGCTGGAATCAAGATTGCCAGGAGAAATATCAATAACCTCAGATATGCAGATGACACCACCACCAAAGAATTGATGCCTTTGAACTGTGGTGTTGGAGAACACTCTTGAGAGTCTCTTGGACTGCAAGGAAATCCAACCAGTCCAACCTAAAGGAGATCAGTCCTGGGTGTTCATTGGAAGGGCTGATGCTGAAGCTGAAACTCCAATACTTTGGCCACCTGATGTGAAGAGCTGACTCATTGGAAAAGACCCTGATGCTGGGAAAGATTGAGGGCAGGAGGAGAAGGGGACAACAGAGGATGAGATGGTTGGATGGCATCACCAACTCAATGGACATGGGTTTGGGGGGACTCCAGAAGTTGGTGATGGCCAGGGAGGCCTGGCGGGCTGTGATTCATGGGGTCGCAAAGAGTCGGACATGACTAAGTGACTGAACTGAACTGAACAGAAGCAATAGATGAAGCAAAGAGGAAGGAGGAAAGGAGGATTGGCCGCTTGGTATGGTTGCACATGCTGTTCACTGCACAAGGGGCACCAACTGAATGGAGAACAAGGATGCTGGAAGCCAGGCCATGCTCGGCACACACAGCCGAACTCCTGTGTCTGTCACAGGAGTGTGCTATTCTTCCATTTGCCTGTTTGCTCCTATTGGTTGCCTTGCTCCAGCACAGGCACTTCTAAGTCTCACAAAGGTGCCATGTTGTGCTGAGTCACTTCAGTCTTGTCCGACTCTTTGTGACCCTATGGACTGTAGCCTGCGGGCTCCTCTGTCCGTGGAATTCTCCAAGCAAGAATACTAGAGTGCGTTGTCCTTTCCTTCTCCAGGGGATATTCCTGACCCAGGGATTAAACCCCCATCTCTTATGTCTCCTGCATTGCAGGCAGGCAGGTCCCTTACCACTAGCGCCACCCGGGAACATGTTAAGGTGCCATATGGGCTGAGGGCTAAATGGGAAAATATTTTGCCTGGGAACTGTGAATTTTGAACACCTCAATTTGTGTTGAATCCCAAGAAAATTCCCACAGCTGCATCAAGATTTGCCATACTGGACCCTGATAATGAGACCAGATCCTACTCCCCACAGAACAGGATCTACCAACTGCAACAGGAATCACCTCCTACCCCAAATCTAAAGAAAATGGAGCATTTGGGATTGGAAATAAGTACAATCCCCGGCCTTCTGCCGACCCCCATGGATCAGTGGGCCCGTCCTGTGACTGTGTCGTCAGGAAGTGCTGGGCAGTAGTTCCAGGCCTGCACCGTCCAGGCCTTTCTGGGAGAAGCATGCTCAGCTGGCAGCGGCTCAACCTCGCGCTCCAGGTTCCTGCGCTCAGCCTATCACCTCCCATAACCCAGGCTCCGGCTGGGGAAGAGCATCTGGCAAAGAAGTGTCTGCTGGCCCAAGGGGTGACTTTAGGTTGCATTTCCAGGCTGAGCTAAGCAATATTTCAGCTGAGCTCCAGGAAGGCGGGTCCAGTGGCCGCCTGTGAACCCAGCGCGCAGCTGAGCCGGGACTCGGAGGAGGTGACGCCCGCAGGCGCCGGGGCTGCTCCCTCGCTGCGGATTCGGCCTGGGAGGAGAGCGGCGGGGAAGCCCTGCGTTCCGCTCCAGGAAGCTGCTGTATGCCAGGAGGTACAAGGCGGAGCAGCCAGGCATCAGCGGCGCATCTGCCCAGGTTAGCCTCTCGGTGAGCCAGCGTCATCTCCTACGCTGGATGAGACGCAGTCTTCTTGCTTCTCTTCGGGATTCAGGTGCCTTTCCGTTCTCAGCAAGCCAAGGTCATGGCTGAAGACTTCCAGAAAACAACCACAGGAGAAGATACCTCTCAGCTATGCTCTTCTGTGGAGTAGTTAGGACCTCAGGACCCCGGCTCTTAACAAATCTGGGTTGGAAGACTGGCTTCCCTACATGCTAGCTGGTTATTTGATCTCTCTGGGCTTAAGTACCCCCTGCTGAAAAATGGGGATTATCTTCAATACAACCTATTGGGAGGGCTCTTTGAAAATTGAATAAGGAAGACTGTTCCAAGCACTTAGCACAGTGCCCAGCAAGTTCTAAGTGTCCACGTGGTGATGGCGATGTATAATGTTGACTCTAAATCAGTGACATACCTATAATTCCTTTCTCTAAAGCCTTAGCTATTCTAAGTGTGGTCTGTGGACTAGCAGCAAGGGCATCATCTGGGAGCTGGTTAGACATCCAGAATCTTGGCCCTTACTCCAGATCTTCTGAATCAGAATCTGCATTTTAACAAGCACGTTGCAGTTTGAGAGGCACTGCTCTAGAACATTACAAGGTTACCCATTCTAACCAAAAATCAGCTAAGGTCAGTGAGAGCATGTAATTCAGAGAGCATTTAGGCACCCCAGGTCTCCTCTCAATGACTTTATTATTTTCTCCAGGGCCTCACTCTAGCAGCAAAGCATCTGTTCAGAGCTGTATTTCCTCCCTTTTCTCTGGATGCCCTTAGAAGAAAGTGTAGAGAAGTGAGCAGGTGGGGTAGATGGAAGGGAGGTGAGTGAGGAGGAGCTGGAAGCCTGGATGACCCACAGTCTGGGTTATCAGCCTCCCTGAGGCCTCCGGGTACCCCTTCCACCCCTTTGTGATTAGTAGGAACCAACATGGTGGGGCTCATAGAGTCTGAGGCCTGGAATCAGCCTGATTCATTTTTCATTGCATGGAGATTCAGCCTTAGGGGTCCTGGACCTGGATCTTCTTTATAGGCTTCTTAGGCTTCTGGGAACCTGGGCCAAAGCTGACACTGTTCATTCATTCATTCAACAAATATTCACTGAGTGTCTATCAGTGATATGTACTATTCTAGGTAAGACCCAGATTTCTGCTCCCCAGGTCAAGCTCTTGTTAGGCTGTTAGTTAAACTGTAGTTCTAGGTAAAGTTAGGTGTGTGATGCTAGTGGGATCCTTGGTGAGGGGCCCCTCATTGCCACAGCTGCTGCAGGTATTTGTGGCTGAGAGTTCTTAGCTCAGTACCTCCTTGGGATGTCCTTGACCACTGTCACATTGCACCCTGGGCAGCCCCAGTTCGGGGAGTGGGGTGCTGGTGGATGTCTCATGGGTGGGAAAGGGGCTTTTGAATCTAATTCAGAAGAATTCCAAAGGACCAGTGTTTACCAGTATGATTGAGGCCAGCATCGTGACTGGAGGACAGAACCACATGTAACTTTCTGTGTGATCTTGCTTCTGTCATCCCTCACGGGTCTGAGCACAGTCCTCATCAAACAGTTGCCAAGAAATCTCAGTGTCAGAATTTCTTTCCTGGGAATAGACCTAAGAAAATGATTTTTTTTCAAAGTACCTATGCCTAAGGGCTTCAGGCTATGGCAACAAATTACAGGTTAGTTAACTGACTCAAACTGATACATATCCTTTTTTTAGAAAAAATAATTTTCTGGAAACTTTTTGAAGACCTCATAGATTGAAGAGATTCTCAGATATGTTTACCTTTTTAAAGAGTATAAAAACAATTCTAATCTATAATAAATATATAAATATGATCTCACCGTAAAAGAAGTGAACAGTATTAAAAAATATACAGTGAAAGTTGAAAGATATTTTCCATTTGTGTCCTTTCTTTTATTCAGCTTTTTTCCTCAAAACTAATCACTGCTTGGGTATATCTAGATAAACTTTTTGCTTAGCATTTGCACACATGTAGATGTATATAAACATACTTCTTTTTATAACATAAGTGAGATTAAATTGCTTAAAGCATTTGCCTTTTAAAATCTTAAAGCTTGAAGATCTTTTTTAATTGCTAGTTTGCCAACACAGGTTTATATAGTCAAAGCTATAGTTTTTTCAGTAGTCATGTATGGATGTGACAGTTGGACCATAGAGAAGGCTGGGTGCCAAAGAACTGATGCTTTCAAACTGTGATGCTGGAGAAAACTCTTGAGAGTCCCTTGGACAGCAAGGAGATCAAACCAGTCAATCCTAAAGGAAATCAACCCTGAATATTCATTGGAAGGACTGGTGCTGAAGCTGAAACTCCAGTGCTTTGGCCACCTGATGTTAGGAGCTGACTCATTGGAAAAGACCCAGATGCTGGGAAAGATTGAAGGCAGGAGGAGAAGGAGGTGACAGAGGATGAGATGGTTAGATGGCATCACTGACTCAATGGACACAAGTTTCAGCAGACTCCAGGAGATGGTGAAAGACAGGAAGCCTGTTGTGCTGCAGTTCATCGGGTTGCAAGGAGCTGGACACAACTAAGTGACTGAACAACGAAGATCCACCTAGTGCTTTTTAATGGCTGCATAATATTCCCCAGCATGGGTATCAACTTCCCCGTTGGCTCAGCTGATAAAGAATCTGCCTGCAATGGGAGAGACCTGGGTTCGATCCCTGGGTTGATCACCTGGAGAAGGGAAAGGCTACCCACTCCAGTATTCTGGCCTGGAGAATTCCATGGACTGTATAGTTCATGGGATCACAGAGAGTCAGACATGACTGAGTGAGTTTCACTTTCACTGCATATCCCATTTAGCCACTCCCTGGAATGGAGACTTTTAGTGCTCATCCACATCTAGTTTTGTCTCCTCTGAATGTGTGAAAGGATTATACTTTCTGCTCATTGTAGTTACTTGAAGCCACATGACTAACTCCACTCAAGAGTGGAAGTGCCCTGTGTCACTTTTGGGCTAAAGTATTTAATAGCAGGTGTGTGGTTCTCCAGCACTCTGTTCCCATGGATGGAGGAGCCTGGAAGGCTACAGTCCATGGGGTGGCCCAGAGTCGGACATGACTGAGCAACTAACACTATAGCAAAGTGGTAGAGGGATCCTGTGATATGCATGAGCTGAAGCAATAGAGTGCTATAAACGTGAGATGGGCTTCCCAGGGGGTGCTGGTGGGAAAGAACCCACTGCCAGTGCAGGAGACATAACAGATGCGGATTCGATCCTGGAGCCAGGAAGATCTCCAGAAGGAGGGCATATCAACCCACGCCAGTATTCTTGCCTGGAGAAGCCCATGAACAGAGGAGCCTGGCAGGCTACAGTCCATAGTGTCACAAGGAATCTGACATGACTGAAGTGACTTAGCATACACGCACACATGAACCTGAGGCATCACTCTTCCGTTGATATTTATCAATGACAACAAATGTTTTCTGAGTTCTGGATTAGGCCCTTGGAGTCATGGAATAACAGACTGTCAGAATCTCATTTTACAGATGAAGAACCTGAGCCCCACAGAAGCAAAGTGACTTGCCCAAGGTCTCCTGACTCCTAATCTAAAGCTGTGCCCATTCTCTCAGACTGTCTGGCTGATGGGCCTTTTCAGCTGTACCAGATGCTCATGGAGACTTCCAGGTGCAGAGTGAGGGAAAGGTGAGTACCTGTCCTGGCAGGAAAAAAAAAAAAAAATAGTCCATACCTTCAGAGGGTTATATAATCTAGCTACTGCAAATTTCTTTCTAAAATACTATTTGTATCATTTGGTTAAAAGCTTATTTTCACAGAAACCAAAGGAAAAATCAGCTTATGCTAGACTTCAGTACATCATACCTAGATGTTTGAAAATTTCATTAGTGTGGTGATTTTCTTTTTGGGGAGCCATGCCAAGTGTCATGTGAGATCTTCCCCAACCAGGGATCAAACGCATGCCCCTTGCATTGGGAGTGCAGAGCCGTAACCACTGGACCACCAGGGAAGTCTCTAGGGTGGTAATTGTCTAAAGAAATTTGAAGCTCTCTAGACAGGAAGCTGTTGCTGAATTTTAGAAAGTAGGGTATGTTTCCTTGTATTGACTATTCATTCAGCCTTTTACTTGTATTATTGGGGATAAAAAAATTCCAGTGTCCGTGGAGAAACTCCTTGTTGTACGAATTAGTCAGTCTTTCCTTGCAGAACCATTTAAATAGCTCTGAGAATATTAAAGGGCAAAACATATTGAGCCTATTAGCCATATTTCTTAAGCCTCAATCTTTCAAAAGTAAAATGGAGACAATAATATGACCTCATAGGATTGTTGGGAGGCTCGAAGATAAAGCACATGAACAGTTATATCTGCCTCCGAGTCAGTAATGGATACGTGTTGGCTATTATCTTTCCATTCATTGCAATGCCCTGTTTCTTATTTATCAACAACCTGGGTGTCTGAGCAGCCGTATCTGAGAAAGCAGAACCATAAACCACAGCCATCTGCCTTTGTTTTGAATATTTCAAAAACCGATGAAGCCTGAAGAATAAACGAAGCATTAATCCTTGCATATGAGTCATGGACTGCCGTTCATTGTGTTTCATGACCAAACGTAGAGCACTCGCCTCTGCTCTCCGGTGTTACCTGAGATCTGCAGAGATCTCGGCAATTCAGAGCTTTGAAACCGGTCCCACCGCACTCATCCAGCTGCCCACCCTCCATCTTCTTGCTTCTCATTTCTTTTAAACCCTGAATTCTCTTCTGTCTTTATTTAGGCTGGCTCACCTGTTCTACTCTGCAAAGAAGCACAGATTCTCATGGGTAGAAATACAAAAATCCCCCTCGTGCTCAGGCAGTCAGGAAGGGATGAATGGGTGGCTGGCTGGCGGGGGTCAGGAGACTCTAGCTTTATCACTGTCTCTTTTACGGATTCAGATTGACCTTAATTTCTCTAGGCCTCAGTTCTCTCCTCTGGAAATGAGGCAGGCGGAGTTGACAGAGTATACCTGCTCCTGGTTGGCCTCCTCGGGTTCTTGCGAGAATGAATGAGATTATGTCTTGCAGGCCATTGGAGTTCCTGGGAGAAGGGCACTTTCTAAAATACAGGGCATGATTTTGTGTCACTCACACGAAGAGGGAGGCTGAGGCTGTCCGGGGCTGTCCCCATCGCTGTCATCGCAGTGAGGCTTTAATAATGGAGGCAGATGCTTGCCAGTCAGAAGGGCCAGGTCACAGGTGTGGGTTCTGTTTGAGGACATGTGTGAGCTTTAATAAGCGCCTGGGGGCAGAGAGCAAAGCAGAAGCCAGAAATCCTTCCTTCTTCTTTAAGGATGCTCTCCTCCCCTCTCCCCCCACCGGCCCCACTCCCCCCACCTCCAAGTGGGACTCCTGCACAGGCTGCTGGCAGGCACTCAGCAAATGTTTGTGGAATCGAATGGAAGTGAATGTTGACAATATTATCTTCCTCAGAAGAGCACTGGCCACGCTTTTGACTGTGTTGCATGTTTGCTGACACTTGAAGTGATTATGGATTAAAGGGTGCTCCCTAATGCATTGGGCTGTGTGAGGGGTGGTGGGGCGTGTGCCCTCTTGGTCCCTGCTTCATTATTGTCACTTCCCCGCGAGGTTGTGGAAGGAGAAGGGACTGTCAGGTGGGCCCGGTGTTCCCGCGTTGCTGGGAGACAGAGCTGTGAGGAGCTGAAGGTGGGTAGAGGGCTAGCATCATCGGAATAATCTGTTTCATATAAGAAAGGCGTTGCTGGGAAGAAGGGCCCAAGACCAGTGGTCAGAAGAGAGATGAGAACAGGATCCCTGGGAAGATGCATGCACTATCCACTCGCAGCCTCTTCACCCTTTCTTTCCTGAAAACTGAAGCCCTTTGACCTTCACTAAGAGACCCAGCTTTACTCTGGAGCTCCCGCATCAAAATCCTCGTGTCTTTCATAGAAAACAGACATGTTTCCCAAGGGGGAGGGATGGATTGGGAGTTAGGATTAGCAGATACAAACTGTTATCTATAGAATGAATAAACAAGGTCCTACTCTATAGCACAGGGAACTATATGGAAAGAACATGAAAAAGAACGCAAATACATATATAATTGTATCACTATGCTTTACAGCAGAAATTAACACATTTATAAATTAATTGTATTTCAATAAAATAGATTTTAAAAACTTTGTGTCTTTGAAATTAAATAGAATTGAATTTAGATCCCAACTCTGCTTCTTGGATAAATATTTACATTCTCTCTCTCTTTTTTTTTTTTTCTATTTTTTTGCCACATGGCATGCAGGATCTTCGTTCCCTGATTAGGGATCATTTACATGCCCCCTGCAGTGGAAGCATGGAGTCCTAAACACTGGATTGCCAGGGAAGTCCCCCATACTTACATTATCTAAGTCTCTATCTTCATCTGTCAAATAGGAGCAATAATATCCACCCTCCAGAGTTGTAGGGTGGACGATGGCTATCACAAGTGAAATTCCGCAAATAAGGATTAACAGCAGTGGAAGGAAGATAGTAGCTGGATTTTTTGAGATCTGGTCTTATATACAAGATCACTCTGTTATGAAATGTCCAAGGACCTGCCTTGGTATCCTGCCTGATACCCACAAAGACAGCAGCTTCATCTCCCATCCATCCTCCCTGCAGGCATCTCTGTTGAGGCTCATTTCTTTGTTTACTGAGCATCACCAGTCTGTCATTCATCCTCTACAGAAATATAAAGTTTAGCTTACGTTACAGCGGGAGGAGATAGGCAACAGATAAAATAAACATGTAAAATATGTTAGGTGGTAATAAGGTCTTTAGGGGTGGGGGGAAGGTTGGGATAATGCAGGGAATGCATGGTGGCGTTGCACATTTAGAGAAAATGGTCTGTAAAGAAAAGGTCTCACCAAGAAGGGTGCATTTAGATAACAATCCTACACTGGAGATCATGTAGAGATGTGAGAGTTGGACCATAAAGAAGGCTGGGTACCAAAGAATTAATGCTTTTGAACGATGGTATTGGAGAAGACTCTTGAGAGTCCCCTGGACAGCAAAGAGATCAAACCAGTTAATCCTAAAGGAAATCAACTCTGAATAATTATTGGAAGGGCTGATGCTGAAGCTGAAGCTCCAATACTTTGGCCATCTGATATGAAGAGTCAACTCATTGGAAAAGACACTGATGCTGGGAAAGATTGAAGTCAGGAGAAGGGGATGACAGAAGGCGAGATGGTTGGATGGCATCACAGATTCGATGGACATGAGTTTGAGCAAACTCTGGGAGATGGTGAAGGACAGGGAAGCCTGGAGTGCTGCAGTCCATGTCACAAAGAGCTGGACACTTCTTAGAGACTGAACAACAACCAAAAAACTGGGAGTAACTTCTCCAATGCTACCTGCCTGCTCTATGACTGCCCACTGTCTGGGGCCACACATCTGGATATGCCTTTCATTCTGCAGGATAGCCTGGCCTTAAAGCCAGCATAAGACCGAGAACCACATCAGAAAGGATCCTCAGGTTTGACAGGCCTTGGGCAGGAGCAGGAATAGGGGGGCAGATGCACCCTGGTGCAAACACCTGGACAGTCCTGCAGACTGAAAGTGGAGTTGGGTGGGGACTTCTCAGAAATCAGGATCAGGGCTTTAGACTCTCACTTTGCAGACTGTGGTTGGACCATATCAATGGCATCACAGCTTGTTAGAAATGCTGAATTTCAGGCCCAGCTCAAACTGATTGAAATAGATTCTGTATTTTAACAACATCTTCAGGTGATTCATATGAACGAAATTTCATCTTTGCAGAACAGAGAATGGTGTGTGTGTCTACCTGATTGGTATAAAGTTTATATGCTAAGGTTCCTTTGCTGCACTTCAGGAGAGCTGGGCAGTTGATGGTATATGGGGTGAGAGGAGAAACCACCAGAGAAGGATAGAGTAGCTTCACAATCTTCAAAGAGCAAAGTTCTTTCTATAGTTGCTCTGTGTTTCCTTCCCTGGATAAGATGACTATCTCAGTTTTCAAGCCACATCTACATTCCAAGCACTGAGATGAGAGAACGGTGAGAGAAGGGCCTTTTCCTTTTAAGGGCATGACTTTGGTCACATCCCATTGATGGTGATCTAGTCATATGGCCATACATAGCTGCAAAGGAGGCTGGGAAATGTAGTCCTTAGCTGGGTGATTAGCTCCCCAACTTCTATTACTTCTAAACCATAGGAAAAAGAATGGATTATGTGGTAGTGATAACAAGCCATCTCTGTCACACCAAGGAAAAGAATCACTGGGGCAAGCCATAGCCTAAAGAGTAGGTTAGAACAGGTCTGAAATATAGGTATTCAAATACGTTGGATCAAGTTCCCATCGAATATCAACCAGAAGAGAGTTTCTACACCAGTTCTGAGTGTCTCAGATGTGCTCACCCAAACTATTTTGAGAGAGTATCACTGGTGAACTTATACTGGGTAATGGCTAGTATACCTTCTGCATGATTCATACCCTTGCCATACCAGTTGTTAAATATTTTTAATATCACCCTTGTTCTCATCTCTTGCAGTTCTGCGAGGCCAAAATGGGATTTCCTCTCACTTTCACTGCTTCACTCTCTTGAGAGCTTGAAGAGATGCAGTAGGTAAAAAATTATAATTCCTAGTATGCTTCAGGGCACCTTTTTTCTTCTCCCTCCATACAGAATTTTTCTTTAACTTTCAATTTAATTTACAAGCGCAAGGATACAATTGTCACAGTCTATTTCCTCTACACCCTCCTCCAAGCCCCTGCTTTCTGTTCATTTAGAGAGCTGCAGTCTCAGAAGAAGAAGAAGTGGTGTGGGTTGGGGAGAAAATGGTAGTCTGGCGGCCTCAGAAACCAGCAACTAAGTAAACAGAAGATGGCTATGGCGTTTCTGGTAAGGATAGGGTTTGTGTTTCTGAATTAAACATGACGGGGAGCTGAGGGGAGGTAGGGATTGTTTATCTATGTTTTTTCGCAACATGGCTGCTGCATTAGCCACACGGCCCAGCATCCTGGTCTTGTAGACTAGGATGAGCATGGTGCCCCCTGTGGTGGTTGCAGCCCCTGTACCACAGCGGATCTTGCTCTGCTTCAAGGTGAAGTCTGCCGTTGGTTTTTTAAATTTTGTTTTGGCTGCACTGGGTCTTGGTTGTGGCATGTGGGCTTAGTTGCCCCACAGCAGGTGGGATCTCAGTTCCTATGCTGCTGCAGCTAGTCACATCAGTCATGTCCGACTCTGTGTGACCCCATAGACGGCAGCCCACCAGGCTCCTCGGTTCCTGGGATTCTCCAGGCAAGAACCAGGGATCTAACCTGCATCCTCTGCATTGCAAAGTGGATTCTTAACCAGTGGACCCCTAGCAGAAGTCCCTTGCTATTTTTTTTTTTTTTTTATCCAGTTCCCTAGGCGTTGTAGATAAGAACTTTGTTTACATTCCAATAGATTAAATGACAATTCTGATTTGGGGAGTTGTAAGATTGCAACTTTTCCTGCCTCTCCGTGTATCTTTTATTTGAGTTTTAGAAAGACTAAGCTCTTTTACCAAGAAATAGATGCCCCTCCCCTCCAAAAAGTCAGACTCGATGAAGCCATGGTTTTCACTACTTTTATATGGGATGGAGATCAGGGCCATCGTGTGAGGTTGTGTAGCTGTGTGCCCTGTTTCTACCTGCCTCTCTGTGTATCTTTTATTTGAGTTTTAGAAAGACTAAGCTCTTTTACCAAGAAATAGATGCCCCTCCCCTCCAAAAAGTCAGACTCGATGAAGCCATGGTTTTCACTACTTTTATATGGGATGGAGATCAGGGCCATCGTGTGAGGTTGTGTAGCTGTGTGCCCTGTTTCTGGGGGCAATAATGTTAAAGATAACACTATTCTGCAAATAAAAAGTTTTGTGATAGTCATTGGCATAAAATTTTCTGGGTGCAGAACTGGAGTTTGTTTTAAAGAGATACATTTTGCATTGTGGTAAAATATACCTAAGGATTTTTATCACTTTAACCATTTTTTAAAATTATTTATTTTGGGCTGCTCTGTGTCTTCGTTGCTGCACACTGGTTTTCTCTAGTTTTTCTCGGTGAGCAGGAGCTGCTCTTTGTTGCAGGATACAGGCTTCTCATTGTGGTGGCTTCTCTTGTGGAGCATGGGCTCCAGGTGTGTGGGCTTCAATAGTTGCAGCACGTGGGCTTAGCCATTGTGGTACACAAGCTTAGTTGCCCCAGGGCATATGGGATCTTCCTGGATCAGGGATTGAACTGGTGTCCCCTGCATTGCAAGGCTGACTCTTAACCACTGAACCCCTGGGGAAGCCCTAAATATTTTTAAGCATACAATTCAGTGGTATTTCACACTTATAATGTTATATAATCTTTGCCACTATCTATACCTGAAACTTTTTCATCATCTCCAGTATAAACTCTGTATCCACTAAGCAGGAACTCCCCATCATCACCCTCCCCTCCAGCTCCTGGTAACTTCTATTCTACTTGCTGCCTCTATGAATCTGTCTATTCTAGATACCTCATATAAATGGAATCATGCAGTATTTCTATATCTAGCTTATTTCACTAAGCATCGTGGCTCACCTCATATTGTAGAATATATCAAATTCATTCCTTCTCATGGTTGAATAGTATTCCATCGTGTGCGTATACCATATTTTGTTTATCCATTCATCTGTCAATGGATGCAGGCTGTTTTCACCTTTGGGCTGTTATGAATAATGCTGCTTTGGACAGAGGCATACAAATGCCTGTTTGAGCCTCTGCTTTCAGTTCTTTTGTATATATTCCTAACAGTAAAATTTCTAGATCATATGGTACTTCTATGTTTAACTTTTTGAGGAATCTCCAAACTGCTTCCCACAGTAACAGCACCATTTTACTTTCCCCACCAACAGTGTACAAAGGTTCTCACTTCTCCACATAGTCACCAATATTTTTTTTTTTAATTGTAGGCTATCTAGTAAATGTGAAGTAGTATCTCATTGTGGTAAGACTGGAGGTTTGATTAGAGTGTTGTCAAAATCTTAGGACCAATGCAACTATTTTTAACAGACCGAGGAAATCCTCATGGCTGCAGGCTCCTGGACAAAGTACAGAAGATAGAATGTCTACAGGCAAATTTTAAAATGTCTGATGAAGGAAGACGGGTGCCTGGATGGGGGATGCTGGAGACATATTATCCTGGGCTACCTGTCCTAGATGCATTTTATAGGCTACACACAGTAGCAGCCTAAGAACTCTGCAATCATGTGATGAAATGGGACAATGCCACATCCTACCACTCAATTTCAGAATTGTGTGCAACCACCCGGGTGTTTAAAAAGAGAGAGAGATTTCCTTGTCTGGGGTCTCCAAGTACATATTAGGGAAGGACTGTACAGATTACGAAGCCCACAATGCTAAAATAAGAACAAAAAAGCATGTAATTATTCAAGTGTGTTAGTTGGGATATAGGTTTGGCTGCTCTGAAATAGGCCCAAATAACAGACATAAGGAATTGGTCTGGGAATCCTGTGAATAAACATGCCCTTGAGCTGCAGCTCTGAGAAGGAGATTCAGTATCCAGGTGAACAGGGAATGGAGCCAAAGACCATCCTTACACCTGGTCCCCATATTCAAAGATGAACCTAAAAGAAATAGGGCATGTAAGGCCTATAAAAATATTACTAAAGAAGAAAATAAAAGATTATCTCTAAAGACTCAGAGGGACAACAAACTTTTGAAAATAATTTATAAGAATCAGAGGAACATTTTGAAAACTCACTGAGCATCCTCAATGGGATGCAAAGAAAACCTACAAAACAAGAGCAGAAATGCATGTGGAAAAAAACACACTAAGATAAAAAGTGACAACTGAAATATCCAGTAGGCCCAACCTATGGGAAATAATGACAAAGCAACTTTTTTTAGCTTCTTACTATCATTTTCCCTCATTTTATTTTTTAACATGAAAAATTTGAAGCATATATAGAAGTAGACAGAGTTTATAATGTTATAAACTCACATGTTCCCATCACCCAGTTTTAACAACTTCCAGCTCACAGCCAGCTTATCTAAACCTTCACCCTCCTACCCTCCATGGCAGTTCTTTTACTTCCTATCTCTCCTGTATCCTCCCATTGTAGAAAGTACATCAGGAAATCAGACCGCTTCCCACCAAATCCTCTGCCACCATCCCAGTCCAAACCATCCTCATCTGGTGCCTGGATAATCTTTGTTTCGACTTTCGTTTTACTATAAAATAAAAAGCACAGACAAGTGCACAAAACAAATATAGAGATTAGAATTATTACCCTTGTAACCACCACTTAGAATAAGAAATTGAACTTTGTTGCTGATCCTAAAGTGCCCCATCTGTGAACCATTCACCCACAAGCCCCTGTCTCCCTCTGAATTAGTTTGCTAAGGCTGACATGCATTGGGTGCCTTAAACTACAGAACTGTGTGCCCTCATCATTCTGGAGGCTGGAAGTCCACAATCAAGGTCTGGCAGGGTTGGTTCCTGCTGAGGCCTCTCCTCCTGGCTTAGGGTGGAGAGGAGGACAGCTGCTTTCTTGCTAGGTCCCCACCCGATCTTTCCTCTGTGCATATGGGTGTCCGTGCTTAAATCTCTTTTCCTTATAAGGACACCAGTCATTAGGGGTTGGGGTCCACCCTAAAGACCTTATTTAACCTTAATTATCTCTTTAAAGACTCTTTCTCCAAATTCAGTCACATTCTGAGGTACAAGAGGTCAGAACTTCAGTGTATGCATTTGGTGGATGGTGGGTGGCACAATTCAGTCCATAACACCCTCCAAATGCAATCTCCATCCTGACTTTTATAATATCATTTCCTATGTTTCTTTACAGTCTCATCAATCAAGACACTAGAGTTTAGTCTTTCTGATTTTTTAAAACTTGAAATGTCACTAAGTCTTTTTGACTCTGCAAACTTCCTTTCTACTATTTTTTTTCCCTTATAATTTATCTGTGAAGAACCTGGGCTGTGTGGCCTGCCAAGTATCCCAGAATCTGCATTGTGTTGACTGCTTACTCATGGTGCGGCTCGGCGTCTGCTTCTCTCCTCTGAGTTTCCTAAAAATGGGCAGCTGGATCCAGAGACATGAACAGACTTGGGTTTGATCCCTTGGGCAAGTGGTGTGGCAGATCAGCTTTCTTGAAGTACAGTAGACATACAGCAGATTTCACCCATTCACAGTATACAGTTCAATGAGTGCTGGCCACTCAATGAGTACTGGCCTGGAGACAGTACCCAGCATCACATGTGGATATCCAGCACCATAATATATTGCTCTTGTTCAGCTGCAAAGTTGTGTCTAACTCTTTGAGACCCAGTGGACTGTAGCACGCTGGGCCTCTCTGTCCCTCACCATCTCTTAGAGTTTGCCCAAGTTCATGTCCATTGAATCAGTGATGCCATACAACCACAGTATATATGGTGCCCCAAATGTATAGATATATACAGCTCCATGATCAAGTTATAGAATGTTCCTGTCACTGAAAAGACTCTCCTTAGGCCTCTTTGCAATCAATAACTATTTTTCCCTCCCTTTTGGCCTCTGAAAATTACTGATCTGTTTTATGTCACTATTGTTTCCTTCTTGTAGACTTTCATGTAAATATTGTCATAACTATAGTCTTTTCTGTCTGATTTCTTTCACTTAGCAGAATGCATTAAGATTCGGCAATGTTATTGTGTGTATTTGTAGTTTATTCATTTTTATTGCTGAGCAGTATTTTGTTGTATGGGTATATTACAATTTATTTTCTATTCATCTGATGATTGACATTTAGATTACTTACAGTTTGAGCTATTAGGCATAAAGCTACGGTGACAATTTGCATGCAAATCTCTCTCCGACCCGTGTTTTCATTTCTCTTGAGTTAATACCTGGGAGAGGAACTGCTAGGTCATTTGGTAGGTATATATTTTACTTTATAAGAAAAGGCCAATTTACTTCATAAAGAAGCTGTACAGTCTATGCAGCATAACTGAGACTTCCCATTGCCTGCCATCCTTGCTAACATTCAGTATTGTAGTATTTTTAATTTTAACTATTCTGGTGGATGTGTGAGCTATCACATTATGATTTTAAGTTTTACTTCTCTAATTATGAATGATGTTGAGCATTTTTATGTGTATATTGCTTTTCATATATACATGTATGTGTATATGTGTCTAAATCTTTAGTGATGTATCTGAGTTCTCATCCATCTAAAGCATTTTTACTTATTTATTTGTTTTTAATTATGGTATAGTTGATTTACCGTATTATAAAAGTTGCAGGTGTACAACATAGTGATTCACAATTTTTAAAAGTTATACTCTCTATATAATCATTTCATCCATTTAAATTGTCTTCTTATTGAGTTATATGGTTCTTTATATTAGATACCAATCCTTTATCAGATACACATTTTACAAATAATTTCCCTCAGTCTAGGGCTTGCATTTCCATTTTCTTTTTTTCAAAGATTACTATTTATTTACTTTTGGTGGCACTGGGTCTTCACTGCTGCATGGGATTTCTCTACTCTTCATGGTGGTGCACAGGCTTCTTGTTGCTGTGGCTTCTCTTGTTGCAGAGCCTGGCTCTAGGACCCTTTATTTTCTAGTAGTTGTGGCATATGTGCTCAGCTGTTGTGGCTGTCAGGCTCTAGAACACAGGTTCAGTAGTTGTGGCACAGGGTCTCCTGGTATCTTCCCAGACCAGGAATCTAACATGTGTTCCCTGTGATGGCAGGTGGATTCTTTACCACGGAGCCACCAGGGAAGACCCCTCATTTTCTAAAAGTATCAGTGTCTATTGTGTTCCCATTTTTTTTTTTTTTTCCACTTGTGGAAATGATGGTTCTCTGCCTGGTGCTTCAGTAACTCACCTGAGCACCCTAAGAACATCTTTAAGTAAAATGGGTTCAAAAGTTCCAAGCTCCGGTTTCCAGATCAGAGCCTGTTTGCATGCTGGAGAACTAATGAGGATGTCTCCATCTTTGCCATGATGATCTCTGCTGGCCCACCTGCTGGTCTTGCTGAAATCTCCCACAATTCCCTGCAGCCATAACCCCGAGTCAGCCCTGCCTCCTTGCTAGGTCCCAGTTCTTGCAGCTGTTCTTTCAGCGTAAGAGCCCATTGAGGTCCTAGTTCTCAGAAAATTATTAATGCTGCTTTCCAATCATCCTTACTGTTTTGTTCCCTTGTGATTTTCTTTCTGTGTTAAGGCAGATTGAGGCTACACATGCAGATTCTCAGTTCACAATGAGTTGCTCTCGTAGTGACTTTTAAATCCCACTTTTGAATGATGGAAAAGTTCCACTGCCCTCCCAGGCTGAGTGTTATCAACATTTATTTGCATATAAGAAAACCTGAAGCAATTGTGAAAGAAAATAGGCAAATGAGAACAGGCTTGTTTACAGCAACAGCAGACATGTCTCACATTTACTTTTCCAGAAAAGGCCAGAATGCAGTTTTTGCTTCTGTGTGTAGGTGTAATCTATGCACAGCTCTTTACATTGTAATAAGGCTGAAGGTTATACATTTGGGGAGCTTTCTTTAAGAAAGAGAATGCAAAAATACATTACTTTTGCAAACTTTACCAAAACATGTGAGCTTATGTATAAATTACTAGCCTGTGTCCCACCCCCATCCCATACTCACAAGGCCTCAGGGCCTTGGAAGAGGCCTGTGCAAATCAGAGACCCCAAAGCTTAACCCAAAGCTTATGTTTTATTAACTTCCTAGTAAATATGCTTCTAATTATAATGAACCACTTAGACATTCAGTTGTTTGCTGTTTTCCTCTCTCAGCCAGGGCTGGAACCACAGTATGTGTTCATCACATGTACCTCACATTCCTATCACAGTGCTTGTTTATAGCAGACAGTCAATAAATATTCGACAAATGAAATTGATTACTGGAAGGTAGGAAGGAAAGATGAATGAATATGGTGTTGGACTCAAGCTCAGTCATGCTCATACAGCATACAGAAAGCTGAGAAAGGTCAAGGTGGCTAATAGATAAC
Organism: Cephalophus harveyi; assembly: GCA_006410635.1. Lineage (NCBI taxonomy): Eukaryota > Metazoa > Chordata > Mammalia > Artiodactyla > Bovidae > Cephalophus > Cephalophus harveyi. Next base: position 160,923 of record SJYT01002769.1, read on the forward strand.
CTTGGGTGTCCCATCCTGAGGGAGCACAGGTCATCTTGCCCAGGGACTGGATCCTCTCCAGCCTCCCTGCTAGGGCCTCTTGTGACAACCGAGACCTGTCCTCTTCCTAGAGTGCTGCAGATGGCCTCCAGTGCTCTTAAAGTCCTTGGCCCAAGACCTGCAGCTGTAGGGCCTTCACAGAGGTCCAGGGTTGTGTGACCTTTGGAAAGAACTTCAAGGCTTATTCTTTCTTATAGACTTGTCTGCAGAAGACATGATAACCACTGACCTTTTCCGAGGACACTCTTAGAGTTGTCACTGGGAGAAGGCTTACAGAATTGTGGTTAAAAACCTACCTCCCCTGTGAGCTTAAAATACCTCCTGACATTCCCCCCGGCAGAAGGCTCCCAGGCAGGCACAGTCTGTTAAGAGCAGTCATCTCTCAGCAGTGACCTCTGGATAATTCATGATGAGATCACAACATCCCTTTTTAAAAGAAGTGTCATCAGTAGACCCCATCTAGAGAACAGGGTGATGTCTTTGCATGCATCACACAGGGTTTGGTTCTTTGTGGGGGCTCCCAATACATGGCTGAAATGCTAATAATGCATTTTCATTTCTTTGTCTCTGCCTCAGACAACTTTGCTTTGATGCTTTCAGGATCTGGACATGTGAGCTAGGGTTAGGACCTTAATTATGACATGATATTAGGCATATTTAGAAAAGCCAGAGTTGTAAGAGGAAGGAATGTAATAACAGGGATTAAGAGATTAAAGCAATTTAGGAGACAGAATACAAACAGAAGTAATAGAAATGAAACTTGACATGGATCTTAAGGGAATACTGCAGTGCAGAACCACAAGAACACCGGAAAGGGCTACTCCACGTTCAAACAGGGCTTGGCTGGAATAATCCAGAGATTAGAGCTAAGCTTTTATAGACTCAATCCCTGAGTTCGAGCCCCATGTCTGAGGTTCTTGCTACTTGTGTGTTCTTGGGCTTGTTCAGTACCTTGTCTGAATCTGTTTTCTAAATATGCAAAGAGGGGACTACTAAGAGTACCACCTCATAGGGTAGGTGATGTTTCAATGAGATAATGTGTGCACATTGCTTAACATTTTCTGGTCCTTAGCACTCAACAAAGGGTAGTAACTAATCATCATGAGGAAACCACAACACATTTAGAATTATGGTCAAGTCTATCTAGCCACAAAGAAGCAATATGTTTTGTAGAGAAGGGTTCTGAGCAGTCTGACTTCAGTGCTGGTACCAGCTTTTAAAGCAGTCTTTGTAACTTAGCTCCAGCTCTTCACAGCCACAGTTTGAAAGTGGTCTTGTGTATACAGGGACACAGAGGGAGATACACCTGTCTGTGACTTCAGAGGTAGGTGAACTAACTGCCAATCTTGACATGGCCCTGTGCTGGCTTCAGCACCTCACAGCCATTGATTGGCAGTGATCTTTCCTGCCCAGGGACCCAGAGGGAGTCACACCTGTCTGTGCCCTTGGAGGTAGGCCTGACAATTTCGACCCTTATCTTGAAACAGCCCTTTAACTTGGCTCCAGCCCTCTTAGCCATGCTCCAGGAGTGGTCCTGCCTACTTGGCAAGAGGCACACCAGTCTGTGCTTCTAGAGGCAAGCCTGAAGACCTCTGTTCCAGCTGTGGATGCTGAAGCATCCCTGGATTGGTTCTAGCCTCTCTCAGCTGTGGTCCAGGGCTGATTCTACCTGCCCAGTGACCTGTCAGGAAGGCGTCAGGGGACCCAGCAGAAGCCATACCCACCTATACTCTGGTAACAGGCCTGCTGTCTGCAGACCCTGAAGTTGACTTTTGTCCCAGTACCAGCCTTCCTTGCCAAGGTCCTAGAGGCTGTCTCATCCACATAAATGTCAGACAGAATCCATACCTGCCTGAGCCCTGATACAGACTCACAAATTGCAGACCTCATTCTTGACCTAGCAGTAGCCATGGGACTCAACCCTGATCAACTACAAGTCCAAAGGTAATCTCATCAACCTGGGGATCCAACAAGATAAGTCTTTACCTGCAAAATCAGGCCTATAAAGACTAGAAGAGGTGTTTGCTCCTTCAAAAGCACAGACATCAATGCAAGGCTTGGATTAAGAAGAATCTGGCAAACCTGACACTACCAAAGGAAGTTAATAAAACTACAGCAATCAACCCCAAAGGAATGGAGATCTATGAACTGCCTGACATAGAATTCAGAATAATATCAGAATTCAGAATATCTTAAAGAAGCATAATGAGATGAAAAAGAACACAGATAACTAAACAAAATCAGGAAAAAAATGCACAAGCAAAATGAGAAGTTTAATAAAGAAACAAAAAACAAACAAAAAAAACAATAAAATAGAAATCTTGGAGCTGAAGACACAACTTAAAAATTCAATAAAGAGCTTCAAAAGTGGACTCAATCATGCAGAAAAAAGAATCATCAAATTCAAAGACAGGTCATTTGAAATTAATCAGCTAGAGGAATACAATGGTCTGAGTGAATAGGTTTCAAATTCATATGTTGAAATCCTAACGCCCAATGTGATGGTATATGAGGTGGGGTTTTTCAGAAGTGATTAGGTCATAAGGGTGGGGCTTTCACCAATGGGATTATGGGATTCGACTTCTTATAAAAGAGACCTCAAAGAACTCCTTAGCACCTTCCATCATGTGAAGACTCTATGAGAAGAGAGACTTCTGAAACCCAGATGAGAGCCTTCATTCAACCATGCTGGAATCTTGAGCTCAGACTTTCTCTCTCTAGAACTGTGAGAGAGATATTTCTGTTATTAATACGCCATGTCTGTGGTATTTTGTTATAGCAGCCTGAACAGACTAAGAAAGGAATGAAAGCAACAAAAAGAATGAAGAAAGCACACAGAACCTATAGGACACCATCAAGCGAACAAACATATACAGCATATGAGTCAAGAAAGAGAAGAGACAGAAAAGGGGGCAGAAGTTTATTTAAAGGAACAATAGCTGAAAACGTCCCAGATTTTAGGAGATATAGCCACCCAGATACAAAAAACTCAAAGGACCACAAGTAATTGCAACCCAAAGATTACCCTAAAACAATATAATTAAATTGTCAAAATCAGAGACAAAAAGAGAATTTTGAAAGCAGCAAAAGAAAGAAATCAGTTACTTACAAGGAAATACCCATAAAGATATCAGCATATTTCTCAGCAGAAATCTTGCAGATCAGGAGGAAGTGGCGTGATATGTCACCATTACAGTATTCTCAGTCGTATCTGACTCTTTGCAACCCCATGGACTGAGGCACGCCGGGTTTTCCTGTCCATCACCAACTCCTGGAGCTTGCTCAAACTCATGTCCATTGAATCGGTGACGACCTCCAACCGTCTCATCCTCTGTCGTCCCCTTCTGTTCCTGCCTTCAATCTTTCCCAGCAGCAGGGTCTTTTCCAATGAGTCAGTTCTTCACATCAGATGGCCAAAGTATTGGAGTTTCAGTTTCAGCATCAGTCCTTCAGATGAATATTCAGGACTGATTTCCTTTAGGATTGATTGGTTTGATCTCCGTGCAGTCCAGGGGACTCTCAAGAGTCTCCTCTAACACCAAAGTTCAGAAGCACCTATTCTTCAACACTCAACTTTCTTTATGGTCCAACTCTCACATCCATACATGACCACTGGAAAAACTATACCTTTGACTAGACAGACCTTTATTGGCAAAGTAATGTCTCTGCTTTTTAATATGCTGTCTAGGTTGGTCATAACTTTTCTTCCAAGAAGCAAGCATCTTTTAATTTCATGGCTGCAGTCCCTATCTGCAGTGATTTTGGAGCCCAAGAAAATAAAGTCTGTCACTGTTTCCTCATCTATTTGCCATGAAGTGATGGGACCAGATGCCATGATCTTCATTTTGAATGTTGAGTTTTAAGCCAGCTTTTTCACCCTCCTCTTTCACTTTCTTCAAGAGGTTCTTCCGTTCATCTTTGCTTTCTGCCATAGGGTGGTGTCATCTGCATATCTGCATATTTCTCCCAGCAATCTTGATTCCAGCTTGTGGTTAATCCAGTGCAGCATTTTGCATGACGTATTCTGCATATAAGTTAAATAGGTAGAATGAGAGTATAAAGCCTTGATGTACTCCTTTCCCAATTTGGAACCAGTCCATTGTTCCATTGCTGGTTCTAACTGTTGCTCCTTGACCTGCATAAGGATTTCTCAGGAGGCAGGTAAGGTGGTCTGGTATTCCCATCTCTTGAAGAATTTTCCACAGTTTTTTGGAATCCACACAGTCAAAGGCTTTGATGTAGTCAACAAAGCAGAAGTAGATGTTTTCCTGGAATTCTCCTACCTTTTCTATGATCCAACAGATGTTGCCATTTGATCTCCGCTTCCTCTGCCTTTTCTAAATCCAGCTTGAACATCCGGAAATTCTCAGTTCATATACTGTTGAAGGCTCATTTGGAGAATTTTGAGCATTACTTTGCTAGCGTGTGAGTTGAGTGCAATTGTGCAGTAGTTTGAACATTCTTTGACATTGCCTTTCTGCAGGATTGGAATGAAAACTGACCTTTTCCAGTCCTATGGCCACTGCTGAGTTATCCAAATTTTCTGGCATATTTAGTGCAACACTTTAACTATATCATCTTTTAGAACTTGAAATAGCTCAGCTGGAATTCTATCACCTCCACTAGCTTTGTTTGTAGTAATGCTTCCTAAGGCCCATCTGAGTTTGAACTTCAAGATGTCTGGCTCTAGGTGAGTGATCACACCATCGTGGTTATCTGGGTCATGAAGTCTTTTTTGTATAGTTCTTCTGTGTATTTTTGCTACCTCTTCTTAATATCTTCTGCTTCTGTTAGGTCCATACTGTTTCTGTCCTTTATTGTGCCCATCTTTGCATGAAATGTTCCCTTGGTATCTCTAATTTTCTTGAAGAGATCGCTAGTCTTAAAAAATAAAAATCTTAGAATTTTTTATTTCAACTTGAAGAAACTGCTAAAAGGAAAAAAGAAACAAAAAATAAAAACTGATAACAAAGAAAACTACATGCAACAAAACTGTCCTTCAAAGACTGAAGAATAAAGACATTCCCTCCAAAAAAGCTGAGGAGGTTTATCACCATTAAATCTTCCTTACAGGAAATGCTAATGGGAGTCCTTCAAGTTGAAATAAAAGAATGCTAAGCAAACCACATGAAAACTGTTAAAAATCACTGATAAAAGTAAATACAAACTTAAATTTAGAATATTCTAATCCTGTAATGGTGGTATATGAATCATTTTCAAGTCAATAAAAAAGTTAAAAGACTGTTACAATATTAAAAATAATTGTTCTGTTCAGTTCAGTTCAGTCGCTCAGTTGTGTCCGACTCTTTGCTACCCCATGAATCGCAGCATGCCAGGCCTCCCTGTCCATCACCAACTCCCGGAGTTCACTCAGACTCATGTCCATCAAGTCAGTGATGCCATCCAGCAATCTCATCCTCTGTCATCCCCTTTTCCTCCTGCCCCCAATCCCTCCCAGCATCAGAGTCTTTTCCAATGAGTCAACTCTTCACATGAGGTGGCCAAAGTACTGGAGTTTCAGCTTTAGCATCATTCCTTCCAAAGAACACCAGGACCAATCTCCTTTAGAATGGACTGGTTGGATCTCCTTGCAGTCCAAGGGACTCTCAAGAGTCTTCTCCAACACCACAGTTCAAAAGCATCAATTCTTCGGCACTCAGCTTTCTGCACAGTCCAACTCTCACATCCATACATGACCACAGGAAAAACCATAGCCTTGACTAGACTGACTTTATGGAGGGAATTAAAAGTATATACTTTGCATATGAGATTGCAATTAGTGATTATCAGCTTAAAATAGCTACATACTATAAGCTGTATTATATAAACCTTACAGTTAACCACAAAGCAGAAAACTTATAAAAGATGCAAAAAAGACATAGAGAAAGAAATCAAAGCATACCACTACAAAAAAATCAACAAATCACAAAAAGATAGCAAAGAGAAAGAAGGGAACAAAGGATTTACAAAACAGAAAATAATTAACAAAATGGTCATAATAAGTCCTTACCTATCAATAATTATTTTGAATATAAATAGATCAAATTCTCTAATCAAAAGACAAAGAGTGGCTAAATGGATTTTAAAAAGACACTGATGAAAAAAATTGAAGACAAAAATAAATGTAAAGAGATCCTATATTCATTATTGGAAGAATTAATATTGTTAAAATGTCTATACTACCCAAAACAATATATAGATTCAAGGTAACACCTATAAAAATTCCAATGACAATTTTCACAGAAATAGAAAAAAACAGTTCTAAAATTCTTCAGGATCCACAAAAGACAAGTAATCTGCAAGTAATCTTGAGAAAGAAGAACAAAGCAAGAGGCACAGTTCCTGGTTTTAAGCTAAATTGCAAAGCTATAGAAAGCGAAGAGCATGGTACTGAGATAAAAACAGACACATAAACTAAGTGACTATAATAAAGAGTCCAGAATAAATTCACACATATATGTTCAAGTAATCTTCAACAAAGGGACCAAGAATATGCAATGGGGAAATAATAGTCTCTTCAATAAATGTTAGGAAAACTTGACATCCATATATAAAAGAGTGATATTGGACCCTTATCTTGCATCACTCACAAAATTTAACTATAATTGATTAAAGACTTGAATATAAGACCTGAAATAATGAAACACTTGGAAGAAAACATAAGCGAAAAACTCCTTGACACTGGTCTTAGCAAGAATTGCATATAACATTAAAAGCAGAAGCCACAAAAGCAAGAATCTACAAGTGGGACTACATCAAACTTAAAAGCTCCTGTACAGCAATGGAAGCAATCTACAGAGTGAAAAGACCACCTTTCAAATGGAGAAAATATTTTTAAATCATGTATTAGATAAGCAGTTAATATACAAAGTATATCAGGAACTCGTACAACTCAACAGCTATAAAAGCAACCTGATTACAAAATAGGCAAAGAATCTATATACACATTTTTCCAAAGCGAAAAGCTCCTTGAATGGCCAATAGGCATATATGAAAACGTGGTCTATATCACTAATCATCAAGGAAATGCAAATCAAAACCACAATGAGATATCACTTCATAGATAAATGCTTACAATGAGTAAGGAGAAAACAGAATTTTTGTACACTGTTAATAGGAATGTAAATTGGTACAACCATTATGGAAAGTAGTATGGAGTTTCCTCAAAAAATCAAAAACAGATCTACCATATTACTCAGCAATTCCACTTCTGGGCATATATTTTCAAAGAAATAAAAACAGTATACAGAAGAGATATACGTATTTCCATGTTCATTGCAGCAATATTCATAATAGCCAAGATATGGAAACAACCTAAGCGTCCATCAATGGGTGAATGGATAAAAAACGTGGTATATACATACGTTCAGCTACAAAAGAGAAGGAAGTCCTGGCTTTTGCAACAACATGGAAAACTTTGCTAAGTGAAACAAACCAGGCACAGAAAACCAAATACTGCACAATCTCACTTATACGTGGAATTTTAAAGAGTTGTACTCAGAACCAGAGTAGAACAATAGTTGTCAGGGCTGGGGTTTGGAAAACTGGGGAGATACTGGTCAAAGAGTACAAACTTCCAGTTAAAAGATGAATAAGTTCTGGGGATCTAATGTACACTATAATGATTATAGTTAATAATACTCTAATGTATACTTAAATTTTGCTAAGAGTGTAGATCTTAAGTGTTATCACTACATAAACAGACACACACACAAATAGGAACAAAAAATTTTTTCTTTACTAATGTTTATATTGAAGAAAAAGAAAAATTGAAAAAAAAAGTGATTCTCATTCTCCCTTTTTTTAAAACCACATTGGTCTGTTAGGTTTTATTCATAGTGGTAATTATGATAAAATCTGAAATGTCCTTGTTTCTTTGTACATTTGTTTTTGATGACCTCTCCAACAGTCCCCCTCAATGTGTGACTATAATCTTCATTAAGAGCGTGGTACATGACTACTTGATTCACAGCTGTATTCTCATAGATGGAACAATATCTAGCACACAGTAGGCTCTCAAAACACATTTGATAGATAAATGAATAAACGAATGAATGAATGAATGAGCACGAGTTAACCATTTACATGAACCATACAGACCATTCTATCTCCTAATATATCTTTTTGATACAAGCTTTCTTCCCTGTTAGAATGGGGATAGGGTCTCACAAGCTGTCATGTGAATTTTGCTAAGCAAAACACAGACAAACTGGGATTGGAGGTGAGTTTTGAATTGTTAGTTAAAGTAAAGAAGCAATAACCAGGCTGGTAAACATCTCTAGGAGCAAAGGCTTGGGATTAGTGTTTTGGGACAAAATGGCCAACTATGAATTAGGGAATCTAGGGGTGGGGTATTTGGCCCAGCACAGGAGGTACCTGAAGTGATTCGGGGTGTATAAGATGAAAAGATTGTTTAGTAGATGCTAAGTAGGAAGAATCTTCATAGGCTGTCTATCCTCAGGGTGGATGTCAATAGGAAGGGGAGGCTGCATTCAAAGTTATCATCGAGCAGAGTATGTATGGTGTTAAGTCATTTGCTGCGGATGCTGCTTTCCTCCTGGGCTCGAATTTCTTTATTCAAGAGTTGTTAAGCAGAGTCGTAACACTTGAACTTTGCTCTTAAAACTGGAAACGGCAAAGAATCATTGTAAACACAAATATGATATGGCCTGTTTTCTTGGAATGAAGTAGATGAATAGTGATTGCAAGTGGAGATTCAAGTCTTCAGAGAGCAAAGCAAAGACTTACTGACGGGAACCGCCTGTTCAGAGAGTAGCCAGGAGAGAAAGACGTAGATAGTGTGGCTAACTGCCCCTGGCCTATGCTTCCTCTCTGCCACCACCTCATTCTAGTTACCAGGCCAGAAACCTGGGACCAAGTACCTTACCATGTGGCCAGGGATTCCACCAAAGGCAAAAAACACTGGCTGTGGGTGCAGAGCTATTTAGTTCATCAAAGGTGACTCATTTCCAAGGAAATATTGTTTCGATTTTTCAGTCAAAATTACCTTCAGCCTTTATGTTTATTATTTTAAGTATCAGGAGTGTGAGAAGTGGTAGACCAATGGTCTCCTGAAAGTTTAGACTTTCTCATTATAAGCTAATTTTCTGATATCAGCTGTGAACCTTGGCTATATATGTCACATTTTTCCAAAAGGAACCAAAGGGAAGAAATATGTGCAGTTGGACTGAATATATTATTTGAGACAGGATGACTTGGATTTAAATTCAAGATCTGTAATTACACTTTATTGAAACAAGAAGGAAGATATTTTCTTCTGTGGATTGTGGTTATTTTAATATTACTAAGAAAAGACAAGTATTTAGTTGCCTGTTTCTCCTTTTCTTTTGATTTTGATGAAGTAAGTGGCCCTCAAAGTGAAATGAACACTAAAATTTATATCTCAAGTGATTGTAGCAAAGGTCAATGAGAAGTGAGAAGTGAGCAGATATTGTTGGGTTGAGGATAATGCAGACCAGCATGCTTTAGTCACTGTTCTCTCAGTGGCGTTACACAATAACATCCCCCTCTCAAATGAGAACAAGATTCAATTCACTTAAGATCAAATTGATGGAAAATAATACAGCTATATTGATTTACTCAAGATTAAGCATGCTGGAAAGAAATCGCTATAATCTGGAAATTGCAACAGTGGAAAGAAACAGAATGGAATTTAAGGTGCAATTTGGAAGGATGATATGGTAATTATGTAAACAGAGGCCCAAGTGGAATATTGAGGAAGAAAACACAGGGTAACTTGAAGTGATGTATGATTGCACTCACCTAGCACCGAGTGGGAGAAGGAAATGGCAACCCACTCCAGTATTCTTGCCTGGAGAATCCCAAGGACAGAGGAGCCTGGTGGGCTCTCATTTATGGGATCGCACAGAGTCGGACACGACTGAAGCGACTTACCAGCAGCAGCAGCAGCACCGAGTGAGTGAAGTGCCCAGTGCTTACTCCCCAAGAAATCTGCATTGCGAGAGAGATGAAGGGTAACTAGAGCAGCGGCACTACTGACGCATTGTTCTAGGTTGGAGAAAGTTTGGCTGCTTTGACTGATGGATTTACTTTGCATTGCAAAAGAACCCCAAAGACGGGAAGGAAACTGTTCACTATGGACTGAGATACATCAGGTTATGAGACAGGACTCTTCCCCAAATGTAAAATTGCGTCTGTTCTTTTTGCTAGGTAGTTTACAGGAGTTTACAGGAGAAGGACTGTTTAAATTGTGGAGATGACTTGTTGACATTTTGTTTGAGAGATTGAGTTGAGCTGGGATGGACTGTGAGTATAACAGGGTTATAGGGGCAAAGGAAAGGACATAAAAGATCAAAACAAGCCCTTGACCTGTTCATGCATGCCTGAAATACTGACTGTGGAAGGAAAGTGAGAAGGAAAAATTGGCCTTATTGAATACCAAGAAACTTGAATATATGATCCCAATTGGTCCCAACAGCAGTGATATAATAGGATTATTAACTCCTTTTTACAAAAAGGATAGTAAGACCCAGACAGATTGCAATAGTTAATTACACATCAACTTCAATGTTTGACCAGATATTTGATCAAACATTATTCTGGGATGACATTTTGAATGAGATTAATATTTAAATCAGTAGATTGAGTAAAGCAAGATTGCCCTCCCTGTTGTGGGTGGGCCTCATCCAATCAGTTGAAGTCTTGAATAGAGCGAAAGGGCCAACCTTTCCATGAGTAAAAGAATTCTTCCAGCTTGACTGCCTTTGAACTGTGACACAGGCTTTTTTCCTACCTTGAAATTTGAACTGAAACTCCACACTTCCTGGGTCTTGAGCCTGCTGGCCTTCAGACTGGAGCTACACCATTGGCCCTCCTTGGTCTGCAGGCTCTGACTCACCCTGCCCATTTGGGGACTTCTCAGTCTCCAGTACTCTTGCCTGGAAAATCCCATGGATGGAGGAGCCTGGTGGGCTGCAGTCCATGGGGTTGCTAGGAGTCAGACACGACTGAGCGACTTCACTTTCACTTTTCACTTTCATGAATTGGAGAAGGAGATGGCAACCTACTTCGGTGTTCTTGCCTGGAGAATCCCAGGGACGGGGGAGCCTGGTGGGCTGCCGTCTATGGGGTCACACAGAGTCGGACACGACTGAAGCGACTTAGCAGCAGCAGCAGCAGCAGTCTCCATAGTCACATGAACCAATTCCATGTATATGTGTGTGGGGAGGTGTATACACATATGCACATATATACACACACCCACACATATATATGTACATATCCTATTGGTTCTGTTTTTCTCGAGAACCCCAATGGTGGGTAGTAAAGCCAGAATTCCAACCCAGGCCTGTCTGTCTCACTTTAAATTCATGTTGAAAAGCAAATAGGTGATAACAGACAAATGTAAACGGTGATAAATGGTATCCAGCTGAGAGCAATTCTAAATTTGTAGACAGAGACAGGGAAAAAGCATAAGTATCAAAACCTTGAGATCTAAAAGGAACAAACGAAAATATAGGAGGAGACTAAAAAATGGAGCAACTCCTCAAATTTCTCCTGGGTTCATCTTCTCTCATAGAAGATGGAGGACAATGCTTTTAATCACCATTTCTCAAGTCCCTCCTATGATCAAAGACTTTCCACACACCCAATGTTTAAAATAACCTTGTGAGATAGTTACTTTTGTTCCAATTTTGCATATTAATTCACACAATTAGCAAATGGCAGAGGCAGGATTCAAACTCAGGTTGCTGGCTCCAGAGCCCACATCCTTCCCCTGTGGTCTGACCTGCGCTTTGGGGGCCTGATCCTGAAGCAAGGTGCTCCCAGCCCATCACCCTTAACATTTAATCGGTGCCGACGTTCCTTGCAGGAGAAGTAGTTGCCAGACATGTGTAAAAAGACATAAATATTATACTATTTCCTAAACCAAATCCTGGATTAAATTAAGACTAATCATCTAAGCGATCAGTAGGTAAGAAACCTGACTACAGAAAAAAGGAAACCAAGAAAGGAAAGAAATTTTATCAAGGCTGAGACAGTCACAGCAACTCAAGCTAAATAGGTGCTTGCTAATAATAACTTTGTTCCTGTGAGTTATGAAAGTATATGTTCTGAAAATATAAGATAAAATTTACCCATTTAGAAGTACTGAGCCTTAATAATTACAAAAGAACCATCGTCATGAAGACAAGGAGTCAATAATATTAAGTCTTTTTTTGTATGTGTTGAGAGCTTTGCTGTAAACTTCATAAGGAACCAAGGGGTGGGGGGCTGGAGTTAGGAGGGAGAAATTGCCCTTGATTGGGAATAGAATAAAAATTAAAAGCAAACTTTGTGTGTATCTAATTTCATGGAATCTAGGATGATTTCAAGTGTGTGATTCAATATTATTTTATGTACTGCAAAGAAAGAAAAATTGCTGGCAAGTATAATTGGGAGACACCATGCATTATAAGATGTTCTGATTTCAGAAATGTTAAAATGCAAAAAAAGTGTGTCTCAGGTTCAAGTAAATATCATACTTAGCAGAGAGGGAGAGAGAGAGAACTCATTAATGTCCTTTAAGGCCAAGAGTCAGAACAAGTATTTTTTTTCATTTTGATCTTAATTTTTTTTATTGAAGTACAGTTGATTTACAATGTTGTCTTGGTTTCAGGTGTACGGCAAAGCGATTCAGACATATATATATATATATATATATTATTTTCAGATTCTTTTCCATCATAGATTATCACAAGATATTGACTATAATTCTCTATGCTGTATGCGTGTTTTTCTGTTTTATATACAGTACTGTATATTTGTTAATCCCAAATTCCCAATTTATCCCAGCAAATATTTAGACAACAATCTCTGAATTCACTTAGTCAAGCTCTAATTTTTATGTATCAACCCCAGATTCATTTTTATGTGTCAACACTAGATTCATTTGGACACAATTCTTAAGAAAATATGGACCCTATTTTCCCCATGAAAATATTTTCAGTTGTGTGCAAGAAAGGAATATGTTTTAAACACAAATTTGCTCGAAGTCTGTATTTATGAATTCCTATGAGATTTTTTAAAAACTAAAATGAAAACCCACTTGTATGTTTCTTTGATCTGTTTTCTTTTTTTTTCATGGTCAACTCATAATTTAAAAGAAAAATTCTCCATCCATTAAAAAAAGTTTTTACCACTTCAGAAAATGTCTTTCTATAGGTCATCCTTGTTCACCACCATCATTCTAATCTTTCATCATAGAACAGAAAGTCTGAAAATGTCAACATTATATGTCAAGAACTTCAAAAGCATAGATTTCTACAGTTTGACACTGCAACTCGGAGACAGGGAAATGGGCTTTGTGAAGGAATGTGTTGTATTATAACCCTTGTGCTATAGGCATCAGTGACTCAGGAGGTTGATTGCCTTCTGGGATCAAGCACTCTCTTCTTCACTCAGACCTCCTCTCTGAAACCTGGAAAATACCCTCCTACTAAATATTCTGCCCTTTTTATTTGCAAGCATTTCAACAAGAAAATATTAGAAAGGAGTTTAGTTAACCTAAAGAAGAAAGAAATGTCCATTATGTTCTCAGTAGAAGACATGGTTACTGAAAGTTTCCACTATTAAAATTGCTCAGAATTTTGCAAGATGTATTTCCCCCCCAAAAAAGATCTTTCCATTAGGGGGTTCTCAGGGATCTGTAGCACCCCTCTAACTGGCAGGGCCACCTGGCTGGTGTGAATCCATGTTTTATCCCATCATCCTTGCGTGTCCCAGGCCAGTGGTCCTCAGAATAGCTTTGCTCTCTTTATGACTGTTGTTGGATGATGTTTCCAGGAAAAACATCCTTTTTAGTGTCTTCTCAGATTATTCATTCAGCAAATCCTATTTTCCAGACATGGCTTAAGCACTGCAATTACACAGCATGGACAGATGCAAAGTCTGCCTTCATGGAGCATGAAAGTAAAAGTGTTATCACTAAGACATGTCCAACCATTCAAACGGTAAAGAACCTGCTTGCAATGCAGGAGATCTGGGTTTGATCCCTGGGTTTGGAAGATCCCCTGGAGAAAGGAATGATAACCCACTCCAGTATTCTTGCCTGGAGAATTCCATGGACAGAACAGTCTGGGGAGTCCATAGGGTTGCAGAGTCAGACATGACTGAGCAACTAACACTTTAACTTCACTTCCACTTTCCTGGAACTTATTCTAGTTAAAAAAAAGACAAAAAAATAAGTAAACATTAAAACAAGTATGGATATAATATGACAAATGGCAGTAAATGCTACCAAGCAAAAGGGAAGGAGAATAAAAAGACCAGGCGAGCAGCTTGCTATTGAAGGTTTTAGTAATAAGAGGACTTTTCAGCAGAAACCTACAGGAAATGATGTCATATGGGAGAAGAACATTCCAGAGTATAAAACAAATTCAAAAACCCTGTTGTCACTTTAGGAATTGGAGGCAAAGAGGGAAAATGGGAGTGGAAGTGTGGGATTTGGATAGAGTATTAATTAAAGCTTTTTAAAAACATTTAAAGGTAGTAAAAACAATTTTTTACAAGAGAAAATGAATTTATATGCATGTCTTACATTTTGATCTTCCTTGGTGGCTCAGAAGATAAAGAATCTGCCTGCAATGTGGGGGATCCGGGTTCTATCCCTGGGTCAGGAAAATCCCTGGAGAAGGGAATGCCTATCCACTTCAGTATTCTTGCCTGGAGAATTCCATGGACAGAGAAGCCTGGAAGGCTGCAGTCCATGGGTCACAAAGAGTCTGATGTGACTGACTGAAAAGCACTTTCACTTTCATTCCAAAAGTAGTATTAATATAGCAAACAAATATCTACTATTAAAGAACACATAAAAAACAGACCTCATTACTTCTCATCTAAACAGGTCTCTAACATGTAAACATGAATGGAATATTAGAAATTTCACCTGAATCATTATCTCTTTGATGTAGTCATGATAACTGTTATATTTTTACTAACATGTTTATAGAAGGAGTTGGCAAACTACAGCCTGTGGGTCAAATCTGGTTCACCATCTGTTTTTGTATGGCCTGCTAGCTAAGAATGGTTTTTACATTTTTTCTTTGATATTTATTTAACTTTTGCATTTATTTATTTGGCTGTGCCAGGCCTTAGTTGCAGCCTGCAGGATCTCTGATCTTCGCTGCAGTATGCAAGATCTTTAGTTGCAGGATGAGGATCTAATTCCCTGACTAGAGATCAAAATCAGGTCCCCTACACTGGGAGTGTGGAGTCTTAGCCACTGAATCACCAGGGAAGTCTTGGTTTTTACAGTTTTAAATGGTTGGGGGAAGTGGGGAAATGGGTTTTTACAATTTTAAATGGCTGGGAATCCAGGGAAGAGTAATATTTCAGGACATGTGGAAATTGTATGAAATGTAAATTTCTGTGTCTTCAATAAAGTTTTATTGAAACATAGTCATAGCATTCATTTACCTACTGTCTATACCTATTTTGGAGCTTCAGAGTTGAATAGTTGTGACAGAAACTATGTACATGCTAGAGATAAAATATTTGTTGTCCAGTCTTTGTCAGAAAAAGTTTGCTGACCTCTGGCTTATAGCATCTTTCTTACTTTCATGTTTTATGGATGTAGATACCTTGAATTTAGGCAGCTTATTGAGATAAATTATATATGATAAAATGCATCTATTTTAGATGTACAATTTAATGAGTTTTGATAAAGGTAGCAGTCATGTAACTACCACCAAAATAAGTACAGGACATTTTCAATACTCCAAATATTGCCTTGTGGCCCTTTAAAGTCAATCTCCTTTCCAGCCCCCTAACTCCTGGCAACCACTGATCTATTTTACATTACCAGAATTTTGCTTATCTTACAATACTATATAAATAGAATCATAGAGCATACAGTCTTTTGTGCTTTTTAAACCCTACATGATGCAGTACTAGATGATGAATCATGAGTTCATTCCTCCTCATTGCTAAATACTATCCCATTTCATGGCTATGCCATAATTTGTTTATTCATTCATGTGTTGATGGAAACTTGAACTATTTTTGGTTTGGGGATCTTATTAATAAAGCTGAAAAGGCTTTGCATGAATATATATTTTCATGTCTTTTGGGCAAATCTGTATTATTATAAATAGAACTGCGAGGTCTTATGGTAATCACTTAGCTCTTGGGAAGTTGCCAATATTTCTTCAATATGACTATATTATTTTGTATTCCCAACAAAAATAAGTGAGATTTCTCTATACTCTTTTCAACTCAGTTGATATTGTCACTCTCTTAAATTTAGTCATTCTGGTAGATATATGATGATGAAGTGAAAAGTGAAAGTGAAAGTCACTTAGTCATGTCTGACTCTTTGTGATCCCATGGACTACATCAGTTCAGTTCAGTTCAGTCGCTCAGTCGTGTCCGACTCTTTGTGACCCCATGAATCGCAGCACGCCAGGCCTCCCTGTTCATCACCA
>SJYT01002769.1:177803-203721 GCA_006410635.1 Cephalophus harveyi
TCAGCTTTCTTCACAGTCCAACTCTCACATCCATACATGACCACAGGAAAAACCATAGCCTTGACTAGACGGACCTTAGTCGGCAAAGTAATGTCTCTGCTTTTGAAAATACTATCTAGGTTGGACATAACTTTTCTTCAAAGGAGCAAGCGTATTTTAATTTCATGGCTGCAGTCACCATCTGCAGTGATTTTGGAGCCCAAAAAAATAAAGTCTGACACTGTTTCCACTGTTTCCCCATCTATTTCCCATGAAGTGATGGGACCAGATGCCATGATCTTCGTTTTCTGAATGTTGAGCTTTAAGCCAACTTTTTCGCTCTCCTCTTTCCCTTTCATCAAGAGGCTTTTGAGCTCCTCTTCACTTTCTGCCATAAGGGTGGTGTCATCTGCATATCTGAGGTTATTGATGGAATTCTCCAGGCCAGAATACTGGAGTAGGTAGCCTTTCCCTTCTCCAAGGGATCTTCCCAACCCAGGAATCGAACCGTGGTCTCCTTCCTTGCAGGTGGATTCTTTACCAACTGAGCTATAAGAGAAGCCCATATGATGATACATCATTTGGTTTTAAATTGTATGTCCTTGATGGTTAATGTCTTTGGGGAATCTTTTCATGTATTTGTTTGCCTTTTTTTTTTTTTTTATGAAATATCTGTTCAAATCTGTTGCCAATATTTTATTTGGTAGTTTATTTGGTAGTTGAAATAATTTTTTATATATTCTGAATACAAGTCTTTCAGTGTATATGTTTCTGCAAATATAGTCTCTCAAAATCTTGTTTGCAAATGTATTCATTTTACTAATGGTGTCTTTTAAAGAATAACATCTTTAATGAAATAAAATTTAGTAATTTTTTTTATGCTTCCTGCTTTCTGAGCCCTACTTTAAACATTGTTGGGCTCCCCTGGTGGCTTAGACGGTAAAGTGTCTACCTGCAAGGCAGGAAACCTGGATTTGATTCCTAGGTCGGGAAGATCATCTAGAGAAGGAAATGGCAACCCACTCCAGTATTCTTGCTTGGAAACTCTCATGGATGGAGGAGCCTCATGGGCTACAGTCCATGGGGTTGCAAAGAATTGGACATGACTGAGTGACTCCAGTTCAGTTCAGTTCAGTTCAGTGTCTCAGTTGTGTCTGACTCTTTGCCACCCCGTGAATCGCAGCACGCCAGGCCTCCCTGTCCATCACCAACTCCTGGAGTTCACCCAAACTCACGTCCATCGAGTCAGTGATGCCATCCAGCCATCTCATCCTCTGCCGTCCCCTTCTCCTCCTGCCCCCAATCCCTCCCAGCATCAGAGTCTTTTCCAATGAGTCAACACTTCACATGAGGTGGCCAAAGTACTGGAGTTTCAGCTTTAGCATCATTCCTTCCAAAGAAATCCCAGGGCTAATCTCCTTTAGAATGGACTGGTTGGATCTCCTTGCAGTCCAAGGGACTCTCAAGAGTCTTCTCCAACACCACAGTTCAAAAGCATCAATTCTTCGGAGCTCAGCTTTACTCACAGTCCAACTCTCGCATCCATACATGACCACAGGAAAAACCATAGCCTTGACTAGATGGACCTTTGTTGGCAAAGTAATGTCTCTGCTTTTGAAAATGCTATCTAGGTTGGACATAACTTTTCTTCCAAGAAGTAAGCATCTTTTAATTTCATGGCTGTAGTCACCATCTGCAGTGATTTTGGAGCCCCCAAAATAAAATCTGACACTGTTTCCACTGTTTCCCCATCTATTTCCCATGAAGTGATGGGACCAGATGCCATGATCTTCCTTTTCTGAATGTTGAGCTTTAAGCCAATTTTTTCACTCTCTTCTTTCACTTTCATCAATTCACTTTCACTTTAAAAGTTGTTTGCCTAATTCCAGATAACCAAGCCTTTCTCCTATGTTTTTCTTCCACAATTTTATAGCGTTATGTTTTACATATAGACCTATATAACATTTTGAGTTAACTTTTGTATACAATGTTAGATGATGAATGAGATTCCATAATTTTGGAGGGGGACATATGGATAACCAGTTGTTCTTGCGTCATTTGTTGAAAAGATTGCCATTTCCCCTTGAATTTTCTTGACACCTCTGTTAAAAAAAATAATCAATTAGCCATATAGGTTTGGGTACTTTTCTATATACTATACCTTCAATTTGTTTATCTATATTTATGTTCAAAGAGTTGGACATGACTGAGCAATAAGCTCACATGTTAATACAACACAGTCTTTATTACTGTAGCTTCAAATATGTATGAATCAGGTAGTGTAAGTATTCTAGTATAAGAACTTGGTTATTTTTTTGTAAAATTGTTTTGGCTACTATGAGTCATCTGCGTTTCCCTATAGATTTTAGAATTTGGCTTGTGAATTTCTATTTTAAAAGCCTGTTGGGCTTTTGATTAGGATGCATTGAATCTATAGACTAACTTGGAAAAATTTGACATTTTAATGAATTTTAATCTTCTATTAATGTGGCAAATTTCCCCTTTAATTTTCAGGTTACAGATCTTGCATGTGTTTTGTTAACTTCATCTCTATGAATTCATATTTTTGATGCTGCTTTAAATAGTACTGGTTTTAAATTGCAGTGTATTAAACTGAAATGTATTTAAATTGCAATTCATTGCTAGTGTCAAAGAAATACAATTGAAATCTGTATATTGATTTTTATCAAGCAGCCTTACTATAAACTTATAGTTCTAATAGGGTTTTTTAATAGATTTCTTAGAATTTTCAATATAGAAGATTATATTGTATGCAGATAAGAATAGCTTTTTTCCCTCTTTCCAACCTCTATGTCTTTTACTTGTAGTTCTTTCTTGATGGCCTTGGCTAGGACCTACATAGTACAATGATGAATAGAAATGGTGAGAGCAGACATTTTCAACTGTTCTCAGTTCCAAAAGTGAGCAAGAATAGCTTAATGTAGAAGAGCACAAAAAGCTTAGAAGCATAAATAATATCATTTGGTTTCGATCTGTGTATTCTCCTGGTTTTACTTTCCTATATATCAGTCTAATTTTCTTCATATAAAGTTCCTCAGGTTTTCCAGGCACACATCTCGGAGTTTCAGGCTAGTGCAGTGTTTCTCAACTGTGGACAATTTTGCTCCCCTCTCTACCCAGAGACACACGGCAGTATCAGAGGACATTCTGGGTTATCACAACTGAAGATGGTGGAGTTGCTATTAGCAACTAGTGAGTTCAGCCAGGGATGCCGTTAAACATCTGACAATGAATAGAACAGCCCCCCAGGCTTCCCAAGTGGCACAGTGGAAAAGAATCCACTTGCCAACGCAGCAAACACAGTTCAGTTCGTTCAATTCAGTTCAGTCTCAGTCGTGTCCAACTCTTTGGGACCCCATGAATCACAGCACGCCAGGCCTCCCTGTCCATCATCAACTCCCGGAGTTCACTCAAACTCATGTCCATCGAGTTGGTGATGCCATCTAGCTATCTCATCCTCTGTCGTCCCCTTCTCCTCCTGCCCCCAGTCCCTCCCAGCATTAGAGTCTTTTCCAATGAGTCAACTCTTCGCATGAGGTGGCCAAAGTATTGGAGTTTCAGCTTCAGCATCAGTCCTTCCAAAGAAAATCCAGGGCTGATCTCCTTCAGAATGGACTGGTTGGATCTCCTTGCAGTCCAAGGGACTCTGAAGAGTCTTCTCCAACACCATAGTTCAAAAGCATCAATTCTTTGGCCCTCAGCCTTCTTCATAGTCCAACTCTCACATCCATACATGACCACAGGAAAAACCATAGCCTTGACTAGACGGACCTTATCGGCAAAGTAATGTCTCTGCTTTTGAAAATGCTATCTAGGTTGGACATAACTTTTCTTCCAAGGAGTAAGTGTCTTTTAATTTTATGGCTGCAATCACCATCTGCAGTGATTTTGGAGCCCCCCAAAATAAAGTCTGACACTGTTTCCACTCTTTCCCCATCTATTTCCCATGAAGTGATGGGACCAGATGCCATGATCTTCGTTTTCTGAATGTTGAGCTTTAAGCCAACTTTTTCTACTCTCTTCTTTCATTTTCATCAAGAGGCGTTTTAGTTCCTCTTCACTTTCTGCCGTAAAGGTGGTGTCATCTGCATATCTGAGGTTATTGATATTTCTCTCGGCAATCTTGATTCCAGCTTGTGCTTCTTCCAGCCCAGCATTTCTCACGATGTACTGTGCATATATGTTAAATAAGCAAGGCGACAATATGCAGCCTTGACGTAGTCCTTTTCCTGTTTGGAACCAGTCTGTTGTTCCATGTCCAGTTCTAACTGCTGCTTCCTGACCTGCATATCGGTTTCTCAAGAGGTAGCTCAAGTAGTCTGGTATTCTCATTTCTTTCCGAATTTTCCACAGTTTATTGTGATCCACACAGTTACAGACTTTGGCATAGTCAATAAAGCAGAAATAGAGGTGTTTCTGGAAATCTCTTGCTTTTTTGATGTTGCAGCAGATGTTGGCAATTTGATCTCTGGTTCCTCTGACTTGTCTAAAACCAGCTTGAACATCTGGAAGTTCACGGTTCACGTATTGCTGAAGCCTGGCTTGGAGAATTTTGAGCATTACTTTACTCGGGTGTGAGATGAGTGCAACTGTGCAGTAGTTTGAACATTCTTTGGGATTGGAATGAAAACTGACCTTTTCCAGTCCTGTGGCCACTGCTGAGTTTTCCAAATTTGCTGGCAGATTGAGTGCAGCATTTTCACAGCATCATCTTTCAGGATTTGAAATAGCTGAACTGGAATTCCATCACCTCCACTAGCTTTGTTCGTAGTGATGCTTTCTTAGACCCACTTGACTTCACATTCCAGGATGTCTGGCTCTAGATGAGTGATCACACCATCGTGATTATCTGGGTCGTGAAGATCTTTTTTGTACAGTTCTTCCATGTATTCTTGCCACCTTTTCTTAATATCTTCTGCTTCTGTTAGTTCCATACCATTTCTGTCCTTTTTTGAGCCTGTCTTTGCGTGAAATGTTCCCTTGGTATCTCTAACTTTCTTGAAGAGATCTCTAGTCTTTCCCATTCTGTTGTTTTCCTCTATTTCTTTGCATTGATTGCTGAGGAAGGCTTTCTTATCTCTCCTTGCTATTCTTTGGAACTCTGCATTCAGATGCTTATATCTTTTCTTTTCTCCTTTGCTTTTCGCCTCTCTTCTTTTCACAGCTATTTGTAAGTCCTCCTCAGACAGCCATTTTGCTTTTTTGCATTTCTTTTCCATGGGGATGGTCTTGATTCTTGTCTCCTGTACAACGTCATGAACCTCCATCCATAGTTCATCAGGCACTCTGTCTATCAGATCTAGGCCCTTAAATCTATTCCTCACTTCCACTGTATAATCATAAGGGATTTGATTTAGGTCATACCTGAATGGTCTAGTGGTTTTCCCTACTTTCTTCAATTTAAGTCTGAATTTGGCAATAAAGAGTTCATGATCTGAGCCACAGTCAGCTCTCAGTCTTGTTTTTGTTGACTGTATAGAGCTTCTCCAAAATCAATCTGATTTCAGTGTTGACCATCTGGTGATGTCCATGTGTAGAGTTTTCTCTTGTTTTGTTGGAAGAGGGTGTTTGCTATGACCAGTTCGTTCTCTTGGCAAAACACTATTAGCCTTTGCCCTGCTTCATTCCGTACTCCGAGGCCAAATTTGCCCTTTACTCCAGGTTTTTCTTGACTTCCTACTTTTGCATTCCAGTCCCCTATAATGAAAAGGACATCTTTTTGGGGTGTTAGTTCCAAAAGATCTTGTAGGTCTTCATAGAACCATTCAACTTCAGCTTCTTCAGCATTACTGGTTGGGGCATAGACTTGGATTACTGTGATATTGAATGGTTTGCCTTGGAAACGAACAGAGATCATTCTATTGCTTTTGATATTGCATCCAAGTACTGCATTTCAGACTCTTTTGTTGACCATGATGGCTACTCCATTTCTTCTAAGGGATTCCTGCCCACAGTAGGAGATACAATGGTCATCTGTGTTAAATTCACCTATTCCAGTCCATTTTAGTTCGCTGATTCCTTGGTTCAGACAGTAAAGAGTCTGCCTGCCCTGGAGAAGGCAATGGCAACCCACTCCAGTGTTCTGGCCTGGAGAATCCCCTAGAGAAGGGAATGGCAATTCACTCCAATGTTCTGCATTGGAGATTCCCATGGACATAGGAGCCTGGCAGGCTACAGTCCATGGGGTCCCCAAGAATCAGAAGTGACTTTGCTCCAGACACAGTGGATGTGGGTTTTCAATCCCTGGGTCAGGAAGATCCCATGGAATAGGAAATGGCAATCCACTCCAGTGTTCTCACCTGAAGAATTCCATAGACAGAGAAGCCTGATGGGCTACAGTCCATGGGGTCGTGAAGAGTTGGACACAATTGAGCACATACACACCACAATAAAGAGTTCTCTGGACTAATATCTCAATAGAGTCATGGCTGAGAAATGGTGTAGTAGGAATTCTTCTCCTATCCAACAATGTTAATTCAACTCCAGCACTGATTCTCATCGGACCAACTTGTGTTACATGCTCACTGCTGAACCAGTCAGCAGGGCTGAAGCATTAAACACACCAACTGACTAGGTCTGAGCTGTGTGTTAACTGCCAGGGCTGGGGCTAAGACGTCACACCTACCCAGACCACATGAACTATGCACACGGCAGGGGATAGCTTACCAAAATTTAAATGAATGTCTGACATCAGAGGAAGGGTAAAAGATGGTATGAAGCCAAGAAAAGCAGATGTTCAAGAGATTACCCTGGGAGACTGGTAAGAATCAGAGTCAAGTGGATAGGGGACAATGTCCTAACAGGGACTTGGAGGACAATGGAGGCAAGCCAGGCCTCTAACCCACACCCAAACGGTTGACCTGGGACTCTCAGGTACTCACAGGTCCATCAGAACAAGTTCCATCCCAACCTCATAGGCATAAACTGAAACGAGTAGGGAATGAGGGTAACTGACTCTGCAAGTTATGTCAGAAACTGGGATGGATTGACGTGGCCTGTGGAGGGCTTCAGTGACTCCAGATGTAAAGAGACAGGGAGAGAAAAGGGGGACACCGTGGAAATCTCACTGAGCATTTCTTGCTCATATTCTAGTGGACGGGTTGTTTTCACTAATGAATCAGATATAACAGTTCTTATTTAGCTATCTTCAAACGTTGGTGATATTGTGATATGTAATGATTATATTTCAAAATTTTTTTCTTTTTCCCCATCTCTGGAAAGAAAACAGGTGGTTCTCTTCAGTGTAAGTAAGATACTTAAATGATCACCTTGTGGGAGGCTATACTTTTCTCTCATTCAGTATTTTCCAACAAAAAGTATTCTTTCAGGGAAAGGCTTTTATTAAAGGCCCAAAAGGTAATATTACCTCCATTCAATGTTTTTCATGTAAAAAGTAAACAAACCAGAAAACTATAAAGAAGTGTTACTATTAAAAAGGGGAAGAAAAGGTAATGAAATTCCTGGGTGCAGGAGTAGGAAGTGTTTTTTTCTTTTTTTCATCATTAAGGATTAGAGAACTACAATTTTGAGATCCATCTGGATGGAAAATATTGCAGAAATGTGAGATTAACACCAATTCATAATGAATATTTCTGACTGAAAAGGCATCAAAGGACAAACATATTTGTGTGGTGAAGGTTTTGATCTTAATACTATTAAAATGGGCTTTTATCACTATTCATTTTCTTTCTGGTTTCCAAGGGAATGAGTTTTTGACTAAGGAAAAAGCTTGGAATCAATTTATAGGGTGCATGCGAGGACACAGCAAGGTGGGGACTGCCCAAGATGATTATTGCACAAAAGAAACCTCAAAAGCAATTTTCCACTTACTTTTCTCTGCAATAGAAACTCAGAGTCCTGGGACATTTGAAGAGTTAAAATAGAGTTGGTGGATTAGTATAGTTCTCTGTTGATTTGTGCAGGTTTATAGGGAAAAGTTTTTGAAAAGTATTCATTAGCAAACTCAGAAATCTGGAAGCATCACTGAGCACAACTCTAAGTTCTACTGGGTTTTTTTCTGTCCACATTTTAATTTCTATAATTCCCAAGAAGTCAATTCTTAATTTTCAGTCTCTATCTACACCTCTCACCAGCCAAGTTCTGAAAAAAGAGTCAGGAATGCATTATTAACAGAAGGGGGTTTAGGAAACAAAATCAGATTGTTACTCTTTGCTTTTTCTTAGGAAATGTTGCTCTTTTCCTTGACCCCACCACCAGAGATATTTTGGTTTTCTCATTCTTTAAGAACTGAAAATCCATGTTAAAAACCAAAAACAGGAAACCCCCTAGTTCTTTGGTAGAGAAGCAGGTAGAACACTAGCGGGACCCTAGTGTTCATAGCCTTAGTGGGATACAGTAGCTTGACTCCCAAAGTACAAGCAGGGGACACTGTCATTTCTGTCCACTGTCTTCACGTCACAGTGGGTGCAAGGTGAGTAAGCCTAGAGAAGAGAGGGGTGCTCCTGGTTAGCTCCCTATTGGTGTCTGAAAAAGAGGTTTCTTGTAGCAAGGTACAAAAACCCACTCCCGATTGAGCAAAGGAGCAATTTATTGGTGCTGCTGAATTGGGTCTCAGAGACAAATGCATTCATAGAGTGCAACCCTGTTGAGATTCTTCCATCTCCATCTCAGCTGCTCAGATGAGCGACTTATTTTCTGAAGTCATGTTTCTCCCAGACTGGCATATTGGCTGCCCACACTTCAAGACCCTTGTCTTTTTGTCACCAGAAAGGAAGCACTGTCTTCCTTTAAACCTCAGTGAAGTCCTCTGCTCTCCCCCACTTGGGTCTCATTCTCTTGTTCCATAGCCGGGGGAGCAGAATCCATGATGGGCAATGCACAGTGGGACCCCCAACATTGAAGGGGAGGATGAACTTCTTCCCCAAACCCTTTTCTTGAGGAAAAGATGTTCTGAATCTGAGCAGACAATTAACATACTACATTTTACAGATGGTGCGATACTTTCTCTCGCCACATTTTAACATCTCTGAAATCATGATCAGTGTCATGTCATATTTAATTGGCAGCATTTCTTCTATTTTAACATTACCTAAAGTAGTGGTTCATCTTATAATGGATGACATCTTAGAGTCAGTGAAATATGGGCTGACTGAAGGCATGTGAAGGTCAAAAGGAGAGTAGCAATAATAGCAGACAAAAGCAACAGTAGGCGTGACTGCCTGGATCAGGGAGAAAATGCCAAGGATCAAAACCTCAATACTAAGGGAGGGATACGGAGGTTAACACCGTGAACACTGTCATGGTTTTGTAGCCAGTGAACCTCGGCTTCTGTCACTGACTCAGATGAGTTGCCTGAGGGAAACTGTTCAACTCAAGAGCCTTTGTTTCCTGTTTAGGAGCTGACAGTTCAGAAGCCTGTCTGCTCCTCTGGAAGGCTGTAAGAGTTAAAGAGTAGACCGCTTTCTGTGTGTGGGTCTCTTACCTATCCTTCTGTCTTATTCAGGACAGTTACTGGGGTGATAGGGATTTTTTTGATCCCCACAGGTGTTCAAGAAACCCCTTTCAGGAGCTAAATATTCCACACATCCAAGATCTATACAGGATGTATACTGATCCTATATCAGTCACATTGGTAACACTTTATCTTCTTTCATCAGTTCTAATTGCCCAGAAAACAGCAAAGGGGCATGGTGGAAGCAAAACCCAAACGACTTAGCAGAGCCCCCGCTGTGCCCTCCAAATCTGTTTTGAAGATTTATTTCTACACTGAATTAACTAGAAGGTGGGAGACTAGGAGGAGGAGGGGAAGTACATGCTAATAGCTGCATTGCGTTGCAACAAATTAAGTTCAGTTTCCACAATGACAAAATACACTGGATGCATATTAACCAGGCAGTTTATTGCAGTAACTATTCTGAGGGATGTTTTGTTTCTGTTTCTTAAAGTGTTTCCAGATCCAATGTCTTTGCAGCCTTTTTTTTGGACAAATTCAAGTTTGGCTGAGACAAGCGGACTGAGCACATTCTCATTAATGCAAAAAGTTCTATTGTTCTCATGTCCCAGGGAAAACAAAAGGTACTACTGAGAAGGGGGTGGGGGGAATAGTTTGGGGGATTTGGGGTACAGATGCTCCCAAAACACACTATGGGGCGTTAGGTTAGCATGCTGAGAGAGAATATAAAACCAGATTAACAGCAACTGCATGGTTATTCTGGAATGCCACCCCCAGTCTCCCACCAGCCCAGTGCCCACTCGAGCAGGTATCACCAACTGGCCTTCCCCCTCTTGGAGGGGATATGGGGAGAAATGGCAGCAATGCATAAGGCACATCTCTCTTGTAGACACAGCCCTGTAAGAAAAAGAGACACATCAGCCTTCATACCAGGAGGACTGTGGGCAACCAGACTGGAAAGCTGCTCTTGTCAGAGCCTGGTGGTCCAGGGCTTGATTCAACCCAGTGATTGACATGCCCTGAACGCCAGCATTGTAGTGACATATCCATTCAGTGACGCACAACTCATCTAAAGGACAAGAGATTCTGGTCTCTCTATTCATCCGTAAGCCCACCCCCACCCCCCATTTCCTGGCATCCCAGGCATCATGGTCTATGTGGACATTTATTCATTTATTTCCTCACTTATTCAACAAGTGTTTTTTGAGTGTTCCTAGCATGTGCTTGGGCTTCCCAGGTGGTGCTAGTGGTAAAGAACCTGGCTGCCAATGCAGGAGATGTAAGAGACGTGGGTTCAATCCCTGGGTCAGGAAGATCCACTGGACGGGGGCACAGCAGCCCACTCCAGTAGAAAATTCCAAGGACAGAGGAGCCTCGCAGGCTACAATCTATGGGCCCACAAAGAGTTGAACACGACTGAAGTGACCTAACACACACAGCATGGACTCAGCCCTGTTTGAAGCCCTGGGGAGACAGCAGTAAAGAACACAAATTGAAAACAAGGCAAAAATCAACTCCCTGTCTTGATGAAGCTTACATTCTAGTGGGTATCAGGGGCTTGGCCTTTCCAGCATCCCTTCCCGTGATGCCAGCCCTTCGGTGTTCCTTTGAGGAGCCATTCTCAAACTCTGTGATGGAGACGAGGCTGATGAATCCTTGACTGGAGAGGCAGGTGTAAACTCAAGGCCCCACACAATTGGGACATGCAGCCCCTTGAGACCTGCCATTTCAGCTGATGGGGCAAGGAGTGATTAGCTGGAGAGATATAAGTGTAGATCTGTAACTGGCCACCTCGGCCACCATACAGGGACAGACTGCTTGGCACTGAAGTGGATACAGAGGAGAACTGAGCTGGGGAATGGAGAGAGACTGAGAGAACTCCTGGAATGCTTTCCATGCCCAGTACCCAACGATTTCCATTTTTACTAGGCCAGTTGAGTTGGGTTTCTGTTATTTGCAACCAGAAGATACCTGAAAAGTAGCATCTCAGTGCCAGTGAAGTTGTAAAGTAAGAGCTGGTTTTCTGCAGCTTCTCTCTCAGATATTCTTGCATACCTTTCCCCAGAGAAACCCAGCAGTCATGCCAGGGCAGTCTTGGGATATGCCTAGAATGTATTCTAGTCCTCTAACCCACTGGACCAAGGTATACGTTTTCCATACTCTTTGGCACTCGGGTCCCTTCTTCTTCTATGGAGAGATATCATAGTGCAAGGGGAGCTGCCAGGTGTCAGAGACCAACAAGAGCTGATTTTTGAACCCTGTCTCTGCACCATCCCAGCTATGTGGCCTTGGGCAAGTCATATCCCCCAGGTTCATTTTCAGCGTCAGTGAAATAGGAATTCGAACCCCATCCTCACAGCATTGCAGATAGGAGGAACAACACACACATGAATGGATCTCCTCTCTCTCCACTCTGCCGTTTCTCTCTCATCAAAACACTGACCATATTGGATGTCTTATGACAAACTGATCTGGCGACTTAGGAGACATGAGTGAAAAGAAACTTGGTGGCGGAGGGGGCAGGGGTCCCCAAGCAAGGGAAGACTGGTTACAGATCTTTACAAGGGATTTATATTTGGCCCAGGCTGCTGTTGACCTTCTGGGCTGGCTTTTAACCCCCAGCCCTGAAAGTTAATGCATGAAAAGTCTATAGTGACAGCAAAGTGGAGTGTGCTTCTTTCTGGGGATATTTACATTTGAAACTGGAACAGTTTCTTGTTGTAAACAGACGAATGTTAATTACGGGCATTAAATTGGGGCTGAAGGGAGACAGTCTGCACACATTGAGGGGTGGATATACCACAGTGGCATCCATTTACTCTCTCCGTGGATGAAGCCAGGTCTGATGGGTGAACCCTCACACTGCAGGCTCTGAACTGATCTCTCTCCCCTCTCTTCTCTGAAATAAATGTGTGTGGTGCGGCCTGAAGTGCCTGATCTTCCCCACAGCAGACATCTTGCCAGCAGCAAGGCCCCTCCCTGCGATAGAGGTTCCAATGCTCTCTCGGCTCTCTCGCTGCCTGAATGTGGTAATGACCTAGGTTCTGTCCATTAGACGCAGCATCTGGGGTTCTCTGACACAAAAGTCAGATAGTGTGAAGGATTCTTCATGGGGTAGAGCAGGTGGCAATTGTTCCCGGGATGCAAAAAGGGCTGCCCAACACCCCATACCTACAGGGTTAGGGGTCTGAGGGATGACAACAGATGTTCTCTGCCTGGTGCTCCAGCTCCCCAGGGACTCTGTGAATTAAAGCTCTCATTTCAGTAAATTAATTTCTACATAAATTAGCCAGAGTAATCTGCTGTTGCCTGGAAAATCAGAATCGCAAACGATGCCCACCTGTCCACAAAAGGCATCTGTTCCTGACTTCTCCTATTTTCTGAACCTCACATCTTGTTTCTCCGTTTGTACCTGCCACTTCCAAATTTACCCAGGATCATTTCTTTCCCGAATGTCAACTCTTCAATATCACATAATCGTCAAGGTACCTCCAGTGTCCTGTTCCCTCAATAGTAGTTAGAGACTATGAATCTAAACCTCAACTCCTTTTTCGTTTGCATCCTGTACCCATTCTGTCCTTGGGAACATCTGCTTAGGCACAACTAGGCATGGCATGCCTACTATAGCAGGGCAGCAGGGGCACTGTGCTGTCCAATCCTCAAAGGGTTGGGCTCCCTTGGGGGAATTCTTCCTCTTTAATGGTTCCCCAGTCCATCACAGATTCTTCCTCTCTGGAAGTGTACCCGTCTTGTCCCTGAATTATTAGCATCACACCCCTCACCTTGGGCTGTTTTCTTCACCCATCTTTGATGAGCCAGCTGTCCTCTGATGTGTTTGGAATCCCATCACGTCTCTTGTCAGACACCCACGGTGGTTCATTACAGTGTTGCAAATATAATCACAGCGTTAGATAATGAGGTCTCATAGGCCCCTGGCAAGCAAGCACCTCTCTCACCTCCCTGTTGCCTCTTAGTAAGCACTACACCAGGCTTACGTGATCTGCCTCCAACCCCAGGTCCCCCTGAAATGTAACAGGCCATTTCCCACCAAGAGGGCTTCACCCACCTTGTCAGACATCAGAATACTCCTGGGAGGTATATTCACACGAGTGCCCTTGGGCTCCAGATGGTCTAAAAAGTCCAGCATACCCTGGGCACATGTACTATTTCCCGATACAGTTTTTGTTGATTGTGTGCTTGACGCAGTTGGGCTTTTTTGGTTTATATTTTGGTGTGTACGTGTGTGTGATTTAGAATCTTCGAGACTATACATTTCTCAAAGGTATGGACAGTGTCCCATTTCTAACTCTCCTTGCCTGTAGTTAGAACAATAATAATGATATAAATATTTTTATTTTGCTTAATTGTTCACAAAGTGCTGTCACGAATATTAAAAATGTCTCCCACTGACATTGTGAGATGGAAATAGAAGTATCACAGTTAGGACATTAGACTCTGGATCAGGTAGACTGAATTAAATCCTGACTCTGTAACTTGATATGGACCAGTGTCTTGGTTTATTAATCTCTGAAGAGGGGAGGACAGTGGTTCTGAGTTCATATGGTTGTTGTAAGAAAGTTGTAAATGAGTCCAGGTGTGAAAAGTGCCTGGCATATAGAACAGGCCCAATTAAGAGTACTGTTAACTCTTGAACAACATGGATTTGAGCTATGCCGGTCCACTTATAGGTAGATTTTTTTCAATAAATAGGCGCAGTACTACATGAATCACATTGGGTGAATCCTCTCTGGATGTGGGATTGCAGCTGTGGAGGGCCGACTTGGGACTTGAATATCCGAGAATTTGGGTATATGCAGGGGGCACCTGGGACCAATCCCCCGAGGATAAGTATGATTGTCCTGTTACTATTGTTGTTGTTTGATGCAGTAACCATCTTCATTTTACAAAGCGGGGAAAGGTGAAATAATTTGCTTATGGATCTGAGAAAACTAAGAGGCAGAACAGGATATAGAACAGGCTCTAAGTTGCCACAGCTGTGCCATACACAACATATCACAGGGCCCGTGACGATTCAAAGCGTCTCAGTCTACTCACTAGAAGAACAGGATGGGCATTGCCAATGTGTATGCAAGAACCCAAAACACCAAAAGCACTGGGGTCTTAAAAAGCAACTATGTAAAGACGCCAGTGTGACATTCTCTGAGAAGATTTGCCTTCTCCCCTATTCACATATACCTTTGAAAATTTAAGGTGTCCCCTCCTGAGAGATCAGAAGCTGCTGAGGAAATACCTCAGGTGCTGGCTTGCCAACCACTTCAGAGAACTGAAGGGGAGCCACTGGGCTCAAGACTTACAGGTACCAAATTAGAGACTTTTAAAATTCCATTTTTCCTCATTGGTGAGGGGAAGGAGGGCAAAGTCTCCAGATCAACGTTTCTCAGGGAGCCCATCCCTGGCATCAATCAATATGTCACTTTTCTGTTGCCACAATGTAGAGTAAGGAATGAAATGCCCAATTGGCAAAGATAAACAGTCACATTTTGGAATGAAAAAAACTGTCCACCAGGACATTCCAATGGAGGCACCAATGTGGGACTGTGGCGAGGGCTTCAGGCTTATTTCAACATGTGCCACGTGACCCTGGACAACCTCCCCAGCTTAGGGGGCTCAGGTTCCTTATCTATGTGATGGGGATAATACCCCTACCACAGGATTACTGTGGGGATTAAATGAGATAATGCCCTCGGATCACTGGGCATTGGGTCTGGTTTACAACAGCATTCAAGACAGATTTTTTAAATTCTAGGTTCTATTCAAAGTCGGTCTTGGCTCAATCCATCCAGTGATTTCCACAGAGTCCTGCAAACCTGGGTGGGATTGTGTCTGGGAGGGAGTAGAATGTCTGCTCAGCTGCTGATGGCTCCAAGTGACTTCAGGTGCTTCTCTGTCTTAGCAGCTTCTCAACACCCACACCCTGAAGACTGTAGCTAATTGTAATTTTACTTTCCTTTTAGAATCTGATGTAATCTTTATACCTTAAGGCACACAAATCTCAAGTGCACAGCTCAATGAGGTTTCAGCATGGGTATGGCTGTGTTGTGATGACCCAGATCAAGTGAAAGGATATTTCTATCATCCTTGAAGTTTCCCCTCCCCACTGCAGACGGTACACCTCCACTCCCAGTCATAACATCTCTTCTCGCTTGCATCCCCTCAGATTTGGTTTGCTTTTTCTCTTAGAACTTGTCTTTAAAAGAGAAATAGAAAAAGCCCTTCCTGCTTTTTAAGTCACCTGCCACCATCCTCAAGAACAATTCTGTTTTAGCCTAAGGTTCTTCTGAGATTGGAGAAAGAAGTGGGAAGAAAAAAACCAGATTGGTGAGGAAGATGAAGTCAAGAGAGGCCAGGCCTTGGGACAGGCTTTGTCCTGTAATGTGAGGACAAATCCTAGGAAAACAATTGATGTAACAGAGGAGGTGTTTACAGACTGAAAGGTTAATCAGCGCCTCTGAGGAGCCCTGAATACTCAGGCTCTCTGTCATTGACAGCAAGTGTGCATGCTCAGTCAGTCATGTCTGACTCTTTGTGACCCCATGGACTGTAGCCCGCCAGGCTCCTCTGTCTATGGAATTTTTCAGGCAAGAATACTGGAGTGAGTTGCCATTTCCTTCTCCAGGGGATCTTCCCAACCCAAGGATCAAACTCATGTCTCCTGATTCTTTACCACTGCAATACCTGGGAACCCCCATTCACTGCACAAAGACACTCAAAGACCCAGTCAAAGGCCATCCAAAATGACATCAGAGAGGATGGATCGAAGAAAGCCTTCCAGGTAGAAGGTCAGTTTTGCCAGTTACCTGCAGAGATGAGCACTTGCTCTCAGGCTTGAAAACAAGCCTGGCACATGAACTCCTAGGAGGAGGAGGTGCCCAAACTCCATCCAGAAGAGGGAGGGGGCAGACGATTCCAATTCCAGAAGATGTGCCTATAGCTGTTCATGTTCAAACAGCTCATGCAGTCCTTGAGCCTCTAGACAATCTTTCCCTTAGTTTTTGAGACTGTGAGGGGATTATATTAACTATTCCTGATTCCTGTGTTGACACTTGGATTAGCCGTGCTGATGAAAGCGCAAGGCAGCCTTTTAGCCTACGTGGCAGGGGGAGAATGTAATCAGGGACCACACAATGCAGTGTTAGGGTCAACCCAGCCAGGTCAGGGAGGCGTTGTGAGAGTCCATCAGAAAACAGGGCTCCCCTTCTGTGTTTTTCTTCCCAAGCTCAACCCTCATTGCGAAGGAGCTGGATACAGTCCATCCATGGGATTGCCCTGGGCCAACTTGTAGTGCACAGGACAGGGATATGGGCTTCCCTGGTGGTTCAGATGTTAGAGGATGTAAGGTTCTGGCATCTAATCTGGTAGCTGAACACAATTAGAAGCAGTCTATAAAGTGGAGTCACCCTTAATCCGGGTGAAGATGTCAGGCTGTGTGTTGACTGATATCCTTTAGTGTCTTCACCTCCTTTGCACTGACTGAGCTTCTTAAAGCTGTAGAGAGTATTGCAGCATGCTCCCAACACTCTTTCCTGGCTGTATATTTTGAATAAAACAAATTTTAAGCACATCCCAATTATGCACGAAAGTATGAAAGTGTTAAGTCAGTCATGTCCGACACTTTGCAACCCCATGGACTGTAGCCCACCAGGCTCCTCTGTCCATGGAATTGTCCAGGCAAGAATAATGAAGTGGGTTGTCATTCCCTTCTCCAGGGAATCTTCCTGACACAGGGATTGAACCTGGGTCTCATGTATTGCAGGCATATTCTTTATGCCTGGGAATAAAGGCAGGGAAACCCCCAGTTACACATATCTGTTTTTAAATTATATATATGGACTACCCTACCAGTGTATTCTGTGTAGTAAAAAACACAAGGAACATTTGAAAAAAAGGAGAGAGGAATAATATTCTTACAGATTTTAATTTTAGTTTTTAACAGTGGAAAAAATATTTTGCTTTTATCAAACATAATTAATACATTTTAGCAAGAGCAGCAGTTTAGTAAATCTTTGTTTAATCCATTATGATGAAACAGTTTGACCTGGTTCTAAGCTAAGGCAGATGAGTTCAAACATTGGTTTGCAAGACTGTGAGAACTGAAAGTTTCCTTACCAAGGGACACAGTGGCTAAAAGAAGATGTGCCCTCCTGGCTGGAATTAATAAATGATAGGTATTTTTTATTTGTTTGCTTAGTCTTATTTGTAAATTATGCAAAGGAATTTGGCTAGGAATTTGTATTCCTTGATGTCTATCAATTGTTCTTACAAAAGAGCCTTGCATTGTTCTCATATTGTTAGGATTTTTAACAAACAGCTCAAAAACCACTGAAATTATTTGTTTGGGAGATCTTCTAACAGGTTAAAAATTATATTTCCAATTTTTAAAAGAGTGCTGACACGTGGCATATTTACACTGTTTGTACCAAGAGACGAGACATTCAAATCGTTTCCAAAATGTTCTTCTCATATATAAGTTTCTTTAGAAAGACTTTCTTACTTGTTAAAATGTTACCTTTACCTTGAGGGGACAGATGAAGTGTGTTTATTTTTTCAAAAATATCTGCTTGGTACTATTTGTCATCAGAGTAAAGGTCTGAAATATGAAACACTTCATCCTTAGAGAAGAAAAATGAGGAACTCATCTTTAAGTTTGACAAGTCTATTCAGAACTTTTCCAAAGGACAACTTGTGAAACTCAGGGTGTTTCAAAAATAGTTTCATCCATCTCAATAGAGGAGACTGCTGATTCTACTGTCTAGAATAACACAGCCACGCACGTATGAACAGCAGTAGCTTTCTATAACTGAAGAGCGAGGAAGAAAGGGGGCACCATGGCCAGCCCTCTGCCTTGGAGACCTGCTCTCCACCTGCAGGGTGTCTCCCATGCTGTGTTTGACAAGTAAGTATTTGACTTAGGGTGCCAATGACAACCCACATAATACATTTTCTGTGTTTCTTCTAGATTAAAAATAAACATATAGATAGAGAAGCTTGAGTTGTCCCTGTGGCTCCCATTCTACTATGGAAACCTGTGTTGCTTTTGAGTTAGACTGATTCTGTATTGACCTACTTTGGCAACTGAACAACAACTTCATAACTTTAGTTGTGAGACTTGAGGTGTTTTATGTAGCCTTGCTGTGCACAGCTTTTCTCCAGACTTGAGATACTGGCGGCACTGACCTCATTGTCTTGTTAAGAGGGTCACATGACACGTTGCATGAAATCAGTAAGCATGGTGCCTGGTGTGATGGAACTGGCTATACCAATACTTACACATCAGGTTCCACAGATCAAGAAGCATGCTTTAAACAGCTCTTGCTCAAAAACCATCCATCTGAGACAGTCTATTCAGTTCAGTTCATTTCAGTCGCTCAGTCGTATCCAACTCTTTGCGACCCCATGGACTGCAGCACCCCAGGCTTCCCTGTCCATCACCAACTTCTGGAGTTTACTCAAACTCATGTCCATTGAGTTGGTGATGCCATCCAACCATCTCATCCTCTGTCATTCCCCAATCCATTTCCACTTCTATTTCAGGTCTGTCTTTGGGAATGGTAGATACACTTCACTGGGGCTCATATGTTGGATCCACCTCATTGATGGTGGCTTCTTAGAGGACTGAATTAAAATGGACTGTGACATTGAATATAAGTTCAGAGAGGGGAAGAGTGCAGTGAGTGATCAATTATGAACGTCTGCCATGGACATAGAGGGAGGGAGTGGTGGCAAGCCTCCCAGACACTACTGATCCTTATCTTATTTCTGTGCACCTTCAGGACCTGGTGGGTGCCTTGATCATCCTTACATCACCATTCTTTATCACAGTTTCTACAATAGACTGGGGGTCGGACGTGGTTTGTTGAATAAAGGGAATACATAAACAAATGGCTCGGTCTTGTCATTACCATCACCTCCATTAGCTTGAAGAGAAGTATTGTTTTCTAAAAAACAGTCTGATCATAGAGTGCTACATAGAGGGCTTCAGAGTTGGACCAGCAGGTCTGAGCAGGTACCTCAAGTTGAAGAAGGGACTGTTGAAGGCGGGCTGTGGAGAAAGATGAGACTGAAGGGCAGAGGAGGAGATGGGGAAAGCCAGTGGTAGGATTTGTGGGACACAAACCAGAGTCTGGCAAACTATGAGTCACAGCTAACCAAAGTGACTGTACTTAGCTCTCTGAATTATATAAAGGAGTACTTTATGTGCTTTTAAACCAGTATTTTTTTTTTTAATGTTGGGTAGCACAGAGGCAAAAGTATTTCTGTGACTGTAAAAGTCAAGAATTTTAAGGGTAGCTTTCAGTGTTCATTTTTGCCACCTATGGATGTGTGATTCTGTGCTGGATGAAAACAGCTAGTTTGTAAGAAAAACTCACCTCACTTGGTGTGGCCAGAAAGACAACCATGAAATTTAGGCATTTATAGAAACATAGATGGAAAAGATCTTGAAGATCAGATCAAGGAGTCAAAATTTTCAATTTTGAAAATTAGAAATTATTTCTCCTTGATTTTTAGACACGATTTTCATTTTTCTAGTCTATCCCACAATCCCACTACCAATGTGTCACATAGACAAAGTTGTCTTTATCAAACTGAAGTGAACCAACATTCACTGAGTTTTAGAAATTGAAACATTGCTCATGCTCTCTAGAGTTAAGCCACATTCCTTGGGTGTTATAAAACTTGAACCAGGAATGACTGTGAGAGGTATGCATACATATAAAACAAGTATGCTTTGCTACATATGCATGATAATTAATGTATAATTACAATTTAATGTCTGCCATTAACTGCAGAGTAATGTTCCTCACTCGCTGTAAACAGGCAACAGAAAACACCCACTCAAGTTGCTAAGCATGCCTTTGAGTCCCTGACGCTTTTATGCCAGACACAGTAAATTAAATCCTTTAGGGTTCTCCTCTAGAGAAGAGAGATTTTTCTTGCCAGTTATTCTGTAATGAACATTTGCCAATCCTTGACTGCTGTTGGATATGAGGTTGCACATTAGCTGTGTATTAAATAGCACCTGCTGTGTGTACAGAATGCAGTCAGTAGTACAAAGGAAACCTCGGTGGGCACTTGAGAGAGCCCAGTAAGCAATGTTCCTCTTCCACGATCAACTTCTGAGCCATGTGAAAAGTCAGACAAAAGGATAAGGCGGCCAGGAAACAAAGCCATCTTTTCTCACTGACAAAGTTGATATTGGAGAATGTGGCTTATATATGCACAACTGTTAAATGGGGAAACAGTGGAAACAGTGACAGACTTTATTTTCTTGGGCTCCAAAATCACTGCAGATGGTGACTGCAACCATGAAATTAAAAGCTGCTTGTTCCTTGGAACAAAAGTTATGACCAACCTAGACAGCATATTAAAAAGCAGAGACATTACTTTGCCAACAAAGGTCCATCTAGTCAAAGCTATGGTTTTTCCAGTAGTCATGTATGAATGTGAAAGTTGGACTATAAAGAAAGCTGAGCGCTTAAGAATTGATGCTTTTGAACAGTGATGTTGGAGAAGATCATTGAAAGTCCTTTGAATGGCAAGGAGATCCAACCAGTCCATCCTAAAGGAAATCAGTCCTGAATATTCACTGGAAAGACCAATGCTGAAGCTGAAACTCCAAAAACTTTGGCCACCTGATGCAAAGAACTGACTCATTGGAAAAGACCCTGATGCTGGGAAAGACTGAAGGCGGGAGGAGAAGGGGACGACAGAGGATGAGATGGTTGGATGGCATCACTGACTCGATGGACATGAGTTTGAGTGAACTCTGGGGGCTGGTGATGGACAGGGAGGCCTGGCGTGCTGCAGTCCATGGGGTCGCAGAGTTGGACATTCCCCAATCCATTTCCACTTCTATTTCAGGTCTGTCTTTGGGAATGGTAGATACACTTCACTGGGGCTCATATGTTGGATCCACCTCATTGATGGTGGCTTCTTAGAGGACTGAATTAAAATGGACTGTGACATTGAATATAAGTTCAGAGAGGGGAAGAGTGCAGTGAGTGATCAATTATGAACGTCTGCCATGGACATAGAGGGAGGGAGTGGTGGCAAGCCTCCCAGACACTACTGATCCTTATCTTATTTCTGTGCACCTTCAGGACCTGGTGGGTGCCTTGATCATCCTTACATCACCATTCTTTATCACAGTTTCTACAATAGACTGGGGGTCGGACGTGGTTTGTTGAATAAAGGGAATACATAAACAAATGGCTCGGTCTTGTCATTACCATCACCTCCATTAGCTTGAAGAGAAGTATTGTTTTCTAAAAAACAGTCTGATCATAGAGTGCTACATAGAGGGCTTCAGAGTTGGACCAGCAGGTCTGAGCAGGTACCTCAAGTTGAAGAAGGGACTGTTGAAGGCGGGCTGTGGAGAAAGATGAGACTGAAGGGCAGAGGAGGAGATGGGGAAAGCCAGTGGTAGGATTTGTGGGACACAAACCAGAGTCTGGCAAACTATGAGTCACAGCTAACCAAAGTGACTGTACTTAGCTCTCTGAATTATATAAAGGAGTACTTTATGTGCTTTTAAACCAGTATTTTTTTTTTTAATGTTGGGTAGCACAGAGGCACGGAGAAGGCAATAGCAAGCCACTCCAGTACTCTTGCCTGGAAAATCCCATGGATGGAGGAGCCTGGTGGGCTGCAGTCCATGGGGTCGCTAGGAGTCAGACTCGACTAAGCGACTTCACTTTCACTTTTCGCTTTCACACAATGGAGAAGGAAATGGCAACCCACTCCAGTGTTCTTGCCTGGAGAATCCCAGGGACGGGGGAGCCTGTTGGGCTGCTGTCTATGGGGTCACACAGAGTCGGACACGACTGAAGTGATTCAGCAGCAGCAGCAGCAGCAGCACAGAGGCAAAAGTATTTCTGTGACTGTAAAAGTCAAGAATTTTAAGGGTAGCTTTCAGTGTTCATTTTTGCCACCTATGGATGTGTGATTCTGTGCTGGATGAAAACAGCTAGTTTGTAAGAAAAACTCACCTCACTTGGTGTGGCCAGAAAGACAACCATGAAATTTAGGCATTTATAGAAACATAGATGGAAAAGATCTTGAAGATCAGATCAAGGAGTCAAAATTTTCAATTTTGAAAATTAGAAATTATTTCTCCTTGATTTTTAGACACGATTTTCATTTTTCTAGTCTATCCCACAATCCCACTACCAATGTGTCACATAGACAAAGTTGTCTTTATCAAACTGAAGTGAACCAACATTCACTGAGTTTTAGAAATTGAAACATTGCTCATGCTCTCTAGAGTTAAGCCACATTCCTTGGGTGTTATAAAACTTGAACCAGGAATGACTGTGAGAGGTATGCATACATATAAAACAAGTATGCTTTGCTACATATGCATGATAATTAATGTATAATTACAATTTAATGTCTGCCATTAACTGCAGA
The DNA here is from genome assembly GCA_006410635.1 of Cephalophus harveyi. Taxonomy (NCBI): domain Eukaryota; kingdom Metazoa; phylum Chordata; class Mammalia; order Artiodactyla; family Bovidae; genus Cephalophus; species Cephalophus harveyi. The sequence goes on from SJYT01002769.1 coordinate 200,644, forward strand.
GTAATGTTCCTCACTCGCTGTAAACAGGCAACAGAAAACACCCACTCAAGTTGCTAAGCATGCCTTTGAGTCCCTGACGCTTTTATGCCAGACACAGTAAATTAAATCCTTTAGGGTTCTCCTCTAGAGAAGAGAGATTTTTCTTGCCAGTTATTCTGTAATGAACATTTGCCAATCCTTGACTGCTGTTGGATATGAGGTTGCACATTAGCTGTGTATTAAATAGCACCTGCTGTGTGTACAGAATGCAGTCAGTAGTACAAAGGAAACCTCGGTGGGCACTTGAGAGAGCCCAGTAAGCAATGTTCCTCTTCCACGATCAACTTCTGAGCCATGTGAAAAGTCAGACAAAAGGATAAGGCGGCCAGGAAACAAAGCCATCTTTTCTCACTGACAAAGTTGATATTGGAGAATGTGGCTTATATATGCACAACTGTTAAATGGGGAAACAGTGGAAACAGTGACAGACTTTATTTTCTTGGGCTCCAAAATCACTGCAGATGGTGACTGCAACCATGAAATTAAAAGCTGCTTGTTCCTTGGAACAAAAGTTATGACCAACCTAGACAGCATATTAAAAAGCAGAGACATTACTTTGCCAACAAAGGTCCATCTAGTCAAAGCTATGGTTTTTCCAGTAGTCATGTATGAATGTGAAAGTTGGACTATAAAGAAAGCTGAGCGCTTAAGAATTGATGCTTTTGAACAGTGATGTTGGAGAAGATCATTGAAAGTCCTTTGAATGGCAAGGAGATCCAACCAGTCCATCCTAAAGGAAATCAGTCCTGAATATTCACTGGAAAGACCAATGCTGAAGCTGAAACTCCAAAAACTTTGGCCACCTGATGCAAAGAACTGACTCATTGGAAAAGACCCTGATGCTGGGAAAGACTGAAGGCGGGAGGAGAAGGGGACGACAGAGGATGAGATGGTTGGATGGCATCACTGACTCGATGGACATGAGTTTGAGTGAACTCTGGGGGCTGGTGATGGACAGGGAGGCCTGGCGTGCTGCAGTCCATGGGGTCGCAGAGTTGGACATGACCGAGCAACTAAACTGAACTATTGGGTTCTTGACCCAGAATTAGGCAAATCAGCCTACCTAGTCATAGACCAGCCTGGAGGACCACAGATGCAACCTCTAAAGCTTACAGACATGGGGATCAGAGAGGCATGTGTACCCCTGCAGAAGAGACGGGAGCTGAGCTCCAGCATCCCCTTCCAGACTGACCAGTCAAATGAAGTCACTTCTTGAGTCTCTTTTCTAGTGTAGCACTTGATGGCTGTGAAGTTGTGACAAGGGACACTGACCAGATCCAGATTCAAGAGAAGGACAGCAAAAGGTCTCAAAATACTAAATATAATCAGAGCATGCAGGAAATACATCCATTTGAACATAGGCTTCAAGAAGGCAGGGTTTTTTCCTACAAATTCTTTTTTTGCAGCAGTTTGTTCACTGCTGTATTGCCAATGCTTAGGAAAATTACCTGCCACAAATAAGGTGTTCATTGAATGAATTAATAGGAGTAAGTGAGTAGGCAGAGAGGCAACCACCAGTGTAACATACCTGGAGCTCCTTCTTCACGGAAAGAAATACTGTTTATCTGCCACATGCCTATGAGATATAATGATGATGATGATGATGATGATAGCCATCTTAGGAAAATTAGTTTTGATTTGAAAACTCTGCCATTACATGATATCATAGTGTTATTTGTGGGTAAGGAAAAAGAATGTCATTCTCAGTGCTAATATTTACTGGACATGTATATTAGGTGCTGGAACTTTTCTAAGCTCTTTACAAGTATTAACCCTTCTAAACTTCGTAGCAATCCTTTGATGTGAGTACCATTAAGGGCCTATGTTATGTATGTGCCAAAGATCAGAGTCAAGTATAGAAAGTTCAAATGCAGCCATTTAAATTCCTAAGCTCATGCCATAAGTCATAATGTTTGCGTTTTACAGCTGACCCTTGAATGACACAGGTCAGAACTACATGGGTTCTCTTAATGAGGATTTTTTTCAATAAATACATACTCCAGTACTACCTGATCCATGTTGGTTAAATCTGTAGATATAGAGGAACCACAGATATGGAAGGGTGAGTATGAAGTTATACAGGGATTTTCAACTGGGGGTGTCAGGTCCCTAAATGTTGTTCAAAAAGAATTTGAAGGAAAAAACCCTGCCTTCTTGAAGCCTATGTTCAAATGGATGCTGTATTTCCTGCATGCTCTGATTAGATTTAGTATTTTGAGACCTTCTGCCATCCTTCTCTTTTGCATAACTGCACTTTTGCGATGTACGTTCCTCTCTCTTCCGGTCAGCTTTTCTTCGCCTCTGTGTGATTTAGTCTCCACATCTACACTGTGGTGAGGAGTGTGTGTGCTCATTTGGTCACTCGCATCTGACTCTTTTTGACTTTATGGACCATAGCCCGCCAGGCTCCTGTGTTCATGGGATTTCCCAGGCAAGAACACTGGAGTGAGTTGCCATTTCCTTTTCCAGGGGATCTTCCTGACACAGGGATCAAACCCAGGTCTCCTGCATTGCCAGGCAGGTTCTTTACCACTGTGCCACCTAGGAAGCCCTATAATAGTGATACTAATACTTACTTGATGCAGTGGAGGTAAATAAGATAATCAGTATTAAGCACTTAGCACAATGCCTGAAACATAGGAAATGGCTGATTAACAGTAGTAATTGTCCTTGTCTTTAATAATGGCGCTGCCCCTGTTGACATCTTTGCAGGCTTTGCACACATCTATAGACAGGTTTCACACTTATCTATAGACAGGCTCCTCTTAGGTTGCGTACCCCACCCCCAGCTCCAGTAAGCTGCAGAAGGGATGATGGCCCCCACGTGACAGAATCATGGCCTTTGTGGGTTCTGAGCTCTGTTTTCTCCTAAGCATAAGGTCTAGACTCTCATCCATGGTGAACTCTGACTGCTGGTGGGCCTCACTTTCTGTCTTATAAGGGAGGCCAACATTCAAAAAACAAAGATCATGGCATCCAGTCCCATCGCTTCATGGGAAATAGATGGGAACAGTGGAAACAGTGTCAGACTTTATTTTT
>SJYT01002769.1:205290-238653 GCA_006410635.1 Cephalophus harveyi
TGGTTGGATCTCCTTGCAGTCCAAGGGACTCTCAAGAGTCTTCTCCAACACCACAGTTCAAAAGCATCAATTCTTCGGTGCTCAGCTTTCTTCACAGTCCAACTCTCGCATCCATACATGACCACTGGAAAAACCATAGCCTTGACTAGACGGACCTTTGTTGGCAAAGTAATGTCTCTGCTTTTCAATATGCTATCTAGGTTGGTCATAACTTTTCTTCCAAGGAGTAAGCGTCTTTTAATTTCATGGCTGCAGTCACCATCTGCAGTGATTTTGGAGCCCAAAAAGATAAAGTCTGACACTGTTTCCACTGTTTCCCCATCTATTTCCCATGAAGTGATGGGACCAGATGCCATGATCTTCATTTTCTGAATGTTGAGCTTTAAGCCAACTTGTTCACTCTCCTCTTTCACTTTCATCAAGAGGCTTTTTAGCTCCTCTTCACTTTCTTTAGGCTATCAAAAGTGATGGTGTTTACTTCTTCATGTATATATTGTCTGCTTTCCCTACAAGAACGTGAGGTCTTACGACAACAGGAGCCCGCTGTGTTATGCGTACCTCAGTAACACCCATGTCCAGGGCTGGCCCTGACTCACAGCAATCAGGAAACAAACATTAGCAGAATGAACAATTGGTGAATCCTGTCCTATGTGCTCGCTTTAATAAAGGAGGACATGGAGTCACGAAGGATCACAGTGGCTGCAGTCACCGAGGGGGAGGGCGGACCTGGACTGGTACCCAGTTCTTCCAACGCCCAGTCCCACTGTCCGTCCTCACCTCCTTCAGAGCTTTACCCCAAAGGTACCCCCTTCCCCCGCCACCCTGTGGAAAGAAAACGACACCCCCTCCACCAGCCAACATTCCACATTTCCTGCCTGGTTCTATTAAATATTTCCTTCTTGAGCTCTTACCCTGACGACTATACTCTGCTTTATCTTGCTATTGTTTGTCATTCCCTGTAGAATGTAGGCTGCGCGAGGGCAGGCATTTCATCTGGGCTGTTCACTGCAGTGAACAATAACAAAGGCAATAGCTAGAACTGATTGAGTACTTACCACGTGTCAGACACTTAAGGGGAATCATCTCTTTTAAAATCCCTAGCAGGGAGTTTCCTGGCAGACCAGTGGTTAACAATCCACCTTCCAAGGTAGGGTAGCTGGGTAGCTGGTTCCATCTCTGGTTGGGGAACTAAGATCCCATATGCCCCCAGGCAACTAAGCCCCTCTCACCCAACTAGAGAGAAGCCCACCATTACAAGGAAGAGCCGGAGTGCCTCAACTAAGATTCAATGCAGCCAAAAATAAATACATAAATGAATAAATATTTAAATAATAAAATAAAATTCCCAGTAACTCTATGAAGTAGCTGCTGTTAGTATGCCCATTTTACAGATGGGAAAATGGAGCTTAGATAAGATACATGATCTGGCCCAACTAGCAAGTGACAGAGACGGAACAAGAAACCACTGCCTTACATATACTGCCCTCCATAGTGGCCCTAATGGGAGCAGCTGGTGAAGAGCTGGGGCCTGCAGAGTGGGGTGGGGGATGGGGGTGTGGTCCAACCCCTTTGTGCCTCATAGGCAGCTTCTCTCTTCCTATGATTTGGCTGCATCCAGAGGAACCCAATAAAGCTGCAAGTAGGGTGATGGGCAGAGCCCTGGGCAGAAAACAGCATACACAGAAGTCCCTTGAAGCTCCCCCACTGGCCCCTGCAGCGGGCATTTCACCTGGACACGTGACACAATCGGCCTCTCAACAGGAAGACGGGAGGCAGCCAGTCCTTAACTTCCTCCACCTCGGTCCCTCACTTGCTTAGAAGTGCCTGACCTACGGCACCTTTGTACATGCTCGGAGAACGGTGGGAAGGTCCCAGCCTGTCAGCGCTTTTCCTTTGCTTTCAGTAACAGCTTGTCTACTGCCCTGAGGGAAGTGTGCAAGGTGCAGATGTCAAGACCTGGGCAGAGAATGAAGGCAAGCAGGAAGGTGCCTTCTCACTGGTCCCCCACCATGCTCCACTGCTGGTGCTTTCACCTCCTCAGCACTCATTTCCAGGGACTTTCCACTTTTTCTTTGGATTCTTAGGTCCAAGGACCTTATTGTGGAGGGAGAGGGAGAGGGTGGGATGATTTGGGAGAATGGCATTGAAACATGAATAATATCATGTAAGAAACGAATCACCAGTCTGTGTTTGATACAGGATACAGGATGCTTGGGGCTGGTGCACGGGGATGATCCAGAGAGATGATATGGGGTGGGAGGTGGGAGGGGGGTTCAGGATTGGGAGCTCGTATACACCCATGGTGGATTCATGTCAATGTATGGTGAAACCAATATGGTATTGTAAAGTAAAAATAAAATTAAAATAAATAAATAAATAACTTATAAAATCACCTTGTTTCTTTGTTTTTTTTTTTTTATTTTAACCAAACTTCTAGAAGAAAACAGAAGATAAAATCTATGTGAGTTGGAGTTAAGCAAAGATATCTTAGATATGACACCCAAAGCATAATCCATAGTAGAAAAAGTTGACTAATTCAGACTTCATCAACATTAAATACTTCTGTTCTTCAAAAGTCATATCTAGAAAAAAAAGTTACAACTAAAAAACATGAAAAGATAAGTCATACTTGGGAGAAAATATTTGTAAATCATATCATATATAAATATATATATGGTTTATAGTCAGAATCTATAAAAGATTGCAATAACAAAAAGCAAATGGCCTGGCTTTTTAAAAAATGGACAAAAGATTTAATTAAACATTTTACCATGGAACATATAAGAATGACTTTACTGTGCCCAACATCATTAGTTGTGCCCAGCATCATTAATTATTAGGAAAATGCAAGTTAAAATGACATTGTGCTACCACTGCACAACCATTAGATGAGCTGTAATAAAGAAGACTGACAATACAATGTGTTAATGAGGAGGTGGAGAAACAGGAACCCTCATATATTGCCGGTAGAAATGTAAAATGAAATAAGCACTTTGAGGAATAATTTGGCAGTTGTTTTTTTTTTTTTTTTTTTCAAGTTAAACTTATACCTATCATAAGACCCTATGATTCCACTCATAGGCATTTACCCAAGAGAAATAAAAACGTATGTTCCTACAAATACTTACATGCAAATATTCATAGTATCATTTTTTTTGTGACAGGCAAATACTGAAAAGAGCTTCCAGCTGGAAACAGTTCAAATGAACAAACAAAATGAGTACATCTATGGGTAATGGAACACTACTCAGTATTAACTGATAGGTCCATCAACACGGTTGAACCTCAAAAAAATAGTTTGCTATGTGAAAGACCCCAGACACAAAAGATGACATACTGTGATTTTATTTATATGAAATTTCTAGATAAAGACAAAATTTTAGAGCTAGAAATCAGATCAGTTCTAGAGCTGGAGCAGACGTGTATCTCAGGGAGGTACGAAAGGAAACTTTGGGGGTAACATAAATGCTGTAAATCTTGGTTGTGGTGATAATTGCACAAGTGTATAAATTTATTTAGAAATCACCAAACCATTAGAAAAGATCACTTGCTTCATTCATATTTGATGCTATCTCTTTGGGGGAACATATAGATCAAGGAGAATATGTTTTAGGAAGTATGGGTTAAAACAATCTGAGACAATAAAAAATTACTGGGTGGCCACAACTGAATTGGTCCATAAACTTGTCATCTTGTGCTCACTGCCCCATTGTTGACCATAGAAAAACTAGAAATAACCTAATGTTCATCAACAGGGTAATGGTTAAACATACAAACAACAACAAAAAAAACCTCATCTATGTTATGAAAGTCCATGGATATGCAGTTGTAAAAAAGAATTAAAAGATCTCCAAAATATGCTAAGTGACAAAAAAAAAAAAAGACATAGAATAATGACTAGTGTAATTTAAACCTAATGCACACACACACAAAGTTACATTAGGCTGAACCCCAGGGAAGACTGAGACAATGAGGGTAGAAGGGGACTTTTATATTTAATAAGTTAAGTTGTCTTCTGATATTGTAACTTTTATTTTTTTTTTTTTTTTTCAAGTTAAACTTATACCTATCATAAGACCCTATGATTCCACTCATAGGCATTTACCCAAGAGAAATAAAAACGTATGTTCCTACAAATACTTACATGCAAATATTCATAGTATCATTTTTTTTGTGACAGGCAAATACTGAAAAGAGCTTCCAGCTGGAAACAGTTCAAATGAACAAACAAAATGAGTACATCTATGGGTAATGGAACACTACTCAGTATTAACTGATAGGTCCATCAACACGGTTGAACCTCAAAAAAATAGTTTGCTATGTGAAAGACCCCAGACACAAAAGATGACATACTGTGATTTTATTTATATGAAATTTCTAGATAAAGACAAAATTTTAGAGCTAGAAATCAGATCAGTTCTAGAGCTGGAGCAGACGTGTATCTCAGGGAGGTACGAAAGGAAACTTTGGGGGTAACATAAATGCTGTAAATCTTGGTTGTGGTGATAATTGCACAAGTGTATAAATTTATTTAGAAATCACCAAACCATTAGAAAAGATCACTTGCTTCATTCATATTTGATGCTATCTCTTTGGGGGAACATATAGATCAAGGAGAATATGTTTTAGGAAGTATGGGTTAAAACAATCTGAGACAATAAAAAATTACTGGGTGGCCACAACTGAATTGGTCCATAAACTTGTCATCTTGTGCTCACTGCCCCATTGTTGACCATAGAAAAACTAGAAATAACCTAATGTTCATCAACAGGGTAATGGTTAAACATACAAACAACAACAAAAAAAACCTCATCTATGTTATGAAAGTCCATGGATATGCAGTTGTAAAAAAGAATTAAAAGATCTCCAAAATATGCTAAGTGACAAAAAAAAAAAAAGACATAGAATAATGACTAGTGTAATTTAAACCTAATGCACACACACACAAAGTTACATTAGGCTGAACCCCAGGGAAGACTGAGACAATGAGGGTAGAAGGGGACTTTTATATTTAATAAGTTAAGTTGTCTTCTGATATTGTAACTTTTTCATTTTTAATTTCAAAATACATACCACTGTTACAGTTTAAAAACACTAAATGCTTTTGACTGGCCCTTGACTAAATATCACTTCTCTATTGGCAAGCAGTTGGATGTCCTCGTAGCTTACTAGAAATGATAACAGTGACAGCAAGATTCTCTGTGCTCAAGGTTTCTACTGTGACGGCACGACCACGCAATGCTGCCATCCCTATTTTGAGGCTCAAGGAGTCAAGTCACCTGCCCAAGCTCACCCAGGTAGGCCGAGTGGGAGTGAGGCCTCTAACTTTAAATCTGGCCTTTTTATTCAGCTGCCTGCCTCATCAAGGATGATGATCAGCATAATGGTGACCCTCAGGCACTACAGTATCCTAAACGCCTTCTGAATCATCAAAGAAAGGTTTAATTATATTTAGCACAGTTGGGGTTTTACCCATATGTTATTGTGTTTTAATCTCTGGAAAAGTCTTCAGCCGTACAACACAAACCGTCACCCTTAGTTTGAAGACTGGCTGACAGGACCCCTCTGGCCAGGCTGAAAAACAGAGAACTTACTGGGGTTCTTTTTTAATTAATTTATTTATTTTAATTGGAGGAAAATTACAATATTGTGATGGTTTTAGCCATACATCAGTTTGAATCGGCCATAGGTATACATGTTCCCCCCCATCCTGAATCCCCTCCTCTCTCCCTCCCCACCCTATCCCTCCTAACACTTAAACATATATTACCATATGTGAAATAGAGAACTGACTCTCAGGTTGATCACATTCATGATCTGAGACTATTTTACTTTCCTCTAAAAGAGAAGATATTTCTCCCCCCTCAAGTCTCTCTTCTCTCAAAGACTGGGTCAGTCCAGGCTTCCCACAGTCGGAGAACAGAAGGGTCAGGAGGGGGTGGCCTGAGCCACCCCCAGCAGAGGCCTCTGCTACAGCTGTAAGACTTCTCTCCCAGCTCCCTCCTACCAGCTGGAGCACTGGTGACAATCTCCTGGTCACCACACCCTCACTCTGGCTGGGCATTGCCACCACATGTGAACGGGAGCTCTCACAATGAAAGGGAGTGCGTGAGTAAAGGAAAGCAAGTCTGAGCTCAGGCTGAAGGCCTGAGGCCACACTGCTTTGAAGAATAGCAAACATGGGCCTTTAAACTACAGAGTGAGCTTCTTTGTAACCATACAGGCTACCGCAGCAAGGGCAATGTCCTGTTGGGGGTTGATCTGCTCAGTCCACACAGGTTAAAACAGACCTTGCGTTTTCTACGTGGAGACAAGAAGTAAAGATCTAAGACTGGGAATCTGGTAGCCCATCCTAGAAATAAAGAGACAGAACTGTGCCTAGTAAGAGCCCATTTTAGAACCAGACAAACTTGAGTTCAAAACCAGCCGTGGACTCTAATTGGATAATTTGGAGTAATCTATATGCCTCAGCTTCTTTCTCTATAAATCAAGGTAGGGATAATGCTTACTTTGATGCTGTGATTAAAGATTAATCTATTTAAAGTACTTAGTATCATTCCTGGCACATGATTACTAAAATGTAGACATTATTACTATCAAACTCTCATCCTGGTTCTGCCATAAAAATGAAAAAAAAAAATAGCTGATTCCTCAAGATCCTCCTAGGTCTGAAACTTTATGATCCTGTTACTGAAATGAGCAAGAGGGCTAACTAACTTGATTGCCATGACAAGCCCCTGGACTCCATAAGTTAGGGATTCACTTCCAGGTTTCCAAGACATCCTGGTTTCTTCTGCCCCAGGAGCACTAGAGCAGGCTCCAGACTCCACATGGATAGGTCACAACCCAGGTGCAAGACCAGGTGTCCACTGTAGGATTCATTAACTACAAGGATGAAATGAAAGAAGCACAATTCCTACCTCTACATTATTTCTTCTTAAAGGCTTTTTCTTTAACCCTCTATTGATAAAAATTACCATGCTCTTTGTGGGTTGGCAAATGTTAAAAAAACAAATTAGAAAACTATCAACTATAATTTCACATGCAGCTGTGAATACTTCATTTTATTTCAGATCTTTTACCTACACATATTCCTCCTTTTGTAAGTGAACTCACTGCATGTTCAATTGCCTGTTTCACTTTATATTTTAACAACAAATTCCCCAGTCAATGGTTCTCTACAGAGCTTGTGGCTTGTGGCTGTAGCCTCTATGTCCTGGCAGACACAACCACACATACTACTCAGTCCATCGCCTAAAAGTCCTGAAGGAAAAGAGTGCCAGAGAAATCAGCAGTCACCCTCCTTACAGTCCTTGATCCCCATGATTTTCATAAAGTCTGAAGTTATTCCTCAGACACAGTTCTCCACTGGCTTTTTTGATGGTCTCCCTGAAGAAGAAGGACATTGGGGAGAGAAGGGTTTAATTCTTCTCTGACCCCTGAGGTTCTACATCTGACCATCGGACAATGGATGTAGAAGTCTGAAGGGCAGTAAAGTCTGGGGGGAAGTGAAAAGTTAGGTCACAAACAACTAGAGTAAAAAGCAAAGATCCTCCTATCACCTACAGTTCATATGGTTGATTTTGTTTAGTCACTAAGTCATGTCCGATGCTTCTGTGACCCCATGGACTATAGCCTGCCAGGCTCCACTGTCCATGGGATTTCCCAGGCAAAAATACTATAGTAGACTGTCATTTCCTACTCCAGGGAATCTTCCTGATCCAGGAATTGAACTCACGTCTCCTGCAAGTCTCCTGCAGACACAGATTCTTTATCATTGAGCCAGGGCTAGGAAATCCACCTGACAGACCACACCTACCTCTAAAAGTCTTGACGTCATAGAGATGTACTCCCCTCTGGCTGGGTGATCACAGGAAAATGCCCAGGAGAATGCAGTTATGATGTTCCTGTGGATTGTTTAAAAAATAAATAAATAAAAGTTAAAAATAAAAAAGAAAGGAAGGAAAGAAGAATATGAAGTAAGTGAACATAACTTGAATATTGGCAGTATCACTGGTGTTAATAAACTAACAGTATCAGCTTGGGACTGATCATTAATAGGGAATGGTAGAGTTGGAATGGTAGTAGTGGTATTGTAAATAATAACACCAAAGAATTACTTTCTTTTCAAAAATTACATTTGAACCAAGCATGAAGCCAAAATTCAAAACTATCTACCAACAGCATCTCTGGTGTTTAGTTGTTAAAACTCCAGATTCAGAAGCATAGCCAAGAGGGGCACACCGTTATAAGTCAGAGCTTGCAGTAGGGAGCAGGCTTCTGTCCATCATCTGCTCCTTCAAGGGAACTGAAAGATTGGCAAAGAACAGTGAGTTCATGTTGCACTGAGAGCCACTGGGGATAATTTAGGAGAAAATAAACTTCTAGCACAGGACAACATGGCTACCCAGATGAGCTGAATGCAAACAGAGTATCTGTCAGGTGACGTACCTGGCCCCCTCCTTCTTACCCAACTTCACTTGGTGCCAAAGGGCAATGATGGCATTGGGGGAAAGTTATTTTCATGGCATAGTAAACACTTCTCCTGGGTTGAATAGAACAGAGGTAGCCTGCCTACAGTGTCCGTTCTCCAGTGCACATTGTATTGATGTTAATTTTCCAGTGGGGCTAGTGTGGGAGTGAGCACCTATCTGAAAATTCTCTTAACCTTGTAATTATTTTGTATATTCCATTTTACAGGATTCTATACCTATACTAAGAACCAAACATGAACCAAGTAAAGATATTCATCTCAGATAGTAAAGTGCACTCTTGTGAATTATGAGTCTCTCCAGTTAGTCAGGACCCATAGTAATAACATTTAGAACGATGAAGAAGATACTGAAAAATCCAAAGTAGGTAAATCCACTCATATGGCAGAAAGCGAAGAACTAAAGAGCCTCTTGATGAAAGTGAAAAAGTTGGCTTAAAACTCAACATTCAGAAAACTAAGATCATGGCATCTGGTCCCATCACTTCATAGGAAATAGATGGGGAAACAATGGAAACAGTGACAGATTTTACTTTGGGGGGCTCCAAAATCACTGCAGATGGTGACTGCAGCCATGAAATTAAAAGACACTTGCTCCTTGGAAGAAAAGCTATGACCAGCCTAGACAACATATTAGAAAACAGAGACATTACTTTATCAACAAAGGTCCGTCTACTCAAAACTATGGTTTTTCCAGTAGTCATCTATGAATATGGGAGTTGGAGTATAAAGAAAGCTGAGCACCAAAGGATTGATGCTTTTGAACTGTGGTGCTGGAGAAGACTCTTGAGAGTCCCTTGGACTGCAAAGAGATCCAACCAATCCATCCTAAAGGAAATCCTGACTATTCATTGGAAAATTGATGCTGAAGCTGAAACTCCAATACTTTGGCCACCTAATGCAAAGAACCAACTCACTGGAAAAGACCCTAATGCTGGGAAAGATTGAAGGTGGGAGGATAAGGGAATGACAGAGAATAAGATGGTTGGATGGCATCATCAGTGTGATGGACATGAGTTTGAGCAAGCTCCGGGAGTTGGTGATGGACAGGGAAGCCTGGCATGCTGCAGTCCATGGGGTTGCAAAGAGTCAGACACGACTGAGCGACTGAACTGAAAACACAATATATAGTTATAATAGGTGGGAAATCAAAGTTACTCAAAGATGCTTCCAGACTCAAGGTACATCTCAGTTCTTAGGAAGGTTTCTTGCTCCCAGTTGTTTCTTCCTCCAACTTACCTAAGTGATGTCCCTCTTTTAAAGCTTTTCTATTTAGTTCAGTTCAGTTAGGAGTAAGCATCTTTTAATTTCATGGCTGCAGTCACCATCTGAAATGATTTTGGAGCCCCCCAAAAATAAAGTCTGACACTGTTTCCACTGTTTCCCCATCTATTTCCCATGAAGTGATGGGACCAGATGCCATGATCGTTTTCTGAATGTTGAGCTTTAAGCCAACTTTTTCGCTCTCCTCTTTCACTTTCATCAAGAGGCTTTTGAGTTCCTCTTCACTTTCTGCCATAAGGGTGGTGTCATCTGCATATCTGAGGTTATTGATATTTCTCCCGGCAATCTTGATTCCAGCCTGTGATTCTTCCAGCCAGCGTTCCTCATGATGTACTCTGCATAGAAGCTTTTCTATTAAGGCTCCTCTAATCACATTCCCAGAAATTCCTTCTTCCTCTGAACTCCTAGTGCTTTTATTGTTGCTACAGTTTCAAAATGTCAATTGTATAGTTGGTATGTCCCATCTTTCACATCGATTATTCTCTCTTTAAAATTAAAAAGCTTCTTTTGATTCTGAAAAATCCCCACAACTCTCAGATCAGGGTCTGACAATGTGATGCTCAGAACCAAATCAGAGCCCCATGGGGGAGCACTGACCCACCTGTGACCTCTAATGACCCTGCTGGGTCAGTTCTCACCCCTGCCTCTACTTCATCACCTGCCTCTTAATCTCCAGCCCTAACACCTCTCTCTACCCAAACATTTCCTTTACTAGTTCCCAATTCTCTCAGGCAGCTGGAACCCCAAATGATATTTGATTTGTCATGTTTTTCAGTTTTATTTCATAATCCTCTCATTCACAAGGCACAGAACCCTCTTAGGGGATAGGGACCAGGTGGGTTCAAAGGCCTATCCTTGGAAACACCATCTTTCCAATGACAATTCTTGAAGTTTAGTGCAATCTATCATGCAAAGCTCCTTACTTTGGGTGATTTTTCTCTCAGAACTGTGATATGCCTCAACAGTGCCCCAGCAATTCCATCAGTTACAACTGTCAAGGTCTCAATTTTAACTGCCAAGAGCATTCAAATTCTCTCCCATGGAGCACCTGGGCACCAGGCCAATCCTGTGGTCATTGTGTAACCCTGAGTATTCCATGGCAGTTAGGAAGAGGGCTTTTCCACCTAGAGCACAGGGAGGACCCTTTGAGGAGGGGAGGGTACCCCTCAGGCCAATGAATTAGAATCTTGGTGCTGACCTATTCCAAACCTTCCAACCAAGGAATGAAGTTCCTGGGAAATTAGCGTAGACAGGTTTTCAGTGGGGCTTCCTAAAGTCACACTGTACTGAGCAATACTTGACAGAATACTTTTTTAATAAGTGGCTAGCTACTTTTAAAAAATTTGGCACAACGAAAACGATCATGTGATCCAATATATATCTGAAAGAAAACAACACTAATTCAAAAAGATACATGCATTCCCAATGTTCAGTGAAGCTCTATTTACAGTAGCTAATCACTGCAGATGGTGACTGCAGCCATGAAATTAAGACTCTTACTCCCTGGAAGAAAAGTTATGACCAACCTAGATAGTATATTGAAAAGTAGAGACATTACTTTGCCAACAAAGGTCCATCTAGTCAAGGCTATGGTTTTTCCAGTGGTCATGTATGGATGTGAGAGTTGGACTGAGAAGAAAGCTGAGCACCGAAGAATTGATGCTTTTGAACTACGGTGTTGGAGAAGACTCTTGAGAGTCCCTTGGACTGCAAGGAGATCCAACCAGTCCATTCTGAAGGAGATCAGCCCTGGGATTTCTTTGGAAGGAATGATGCTGAAGCTGAAACTCCAGTACTTTGGACACCTCATGCAAAGAGTTGACTCAGTGGAAAAGACTCTGATGCTGGGAGGGATTGGGGGCAGGAGGAAAAGGGGACAACTGAGGATGAGATGGCTGGATGACATCACCGACTCAATGGACGTGAGTCTGAGTGAACTCTGGGAGTTGGTGATGGACAGGGAGGCCTGGCGTGGTGAGATTCATGGGGTCGCAAAGAGTCGGACACGACTGAGCGACTGAACTGAACTGACTGAAGACATGGAAACAGCCTGTGTCCACCAACACATAAATGGATAAAGAATATATAGAATGAATATAAATATATAATGGAAAACTACTCAGCAATAAAAAAAGAATGAAAGTTTGTCATTTACAGCTACATGGATGGACTTGAAGAGTATTATGCTAAGTGAAATAAGTCAGACAAAAATATATAAACACTATAAATTATATCACTTACATGTGAAATCTAAGAAATACAACAAACTGAATTTAACATAAAAGAAGCAGACTCACAAATGGAAAGAACAGACTAGTGGTTACCAGTGGGGGTGGGCAATACAGTGCTGGGGAAGTAGGAGGTACAAACTATTGGGNCTAGCCTAGCACCCAGCACTCCTCTTCCCTGACCAAGTGCAGGATCCATTGAGATATATAACTGGAAACCAAAGTATCATCTTTATTAAGAAAGCTGCTATTGGAGAATGCAGTTCACATGGGCAGGCTACTTTATACTGAATTCCAGAGTTAGGCAAACCAACCTACTCAGTCAAAACAGGCCCTGGAAAAATGGGTCCCTATAGAGATCAAAGTTATTCAAGTTAAAAGAGATGATGCCTGTAAGGGTACAGGTTGGTGCCTCAATTTATGTGAGCTATTATTGTTATCATCAAGAAATTTGATATACCAGATTAAAATGAGGGAGCTTAACAATGAACACAACATACATGCACGCATGCGTGCTACATCACCTCAGTCGTGTCCGACTCTTTGCAACCCTATGGACTAAAGCCTGCCAGGCTCCTCTGTCCATGGGATTCTCCAGGCAAGAATACTGGAGGGGGTTGTCATACCCCTCTTCCAGGGGATCTCTCTAACCCAGGGATCGAACCCATGTCTCTTACGTCTCCTGCACTGGCAGGTACATTCTTTGGCAGTGCCACCTGGGAAGCCTACGAAACATACAACCTGCCATTATTATCTAGGCTACAGAATAGTTTTTCCACCTGTGACATGAAAGCCTTGAACCGCTTGGAACTTGATTTCCATTAACCCAGAAGGAAGTGAAAGAAAAGTGCAGATTATTACTGTGAAGAGAAGTTTAGACCTTCCTTACCATGCTAATGCACCCATTGCCCTTTTTCTCTGAATCTCTACAGGAACTAGAAGTTAAAAAAAAATGTATTCGAAGCCTTTGGAGACATGACTCCAAAGAACCCACTCACTGCTGAGAATCATTAAGGTGAGTTTCAGTCTATTTTGTAGCAAGTCTTTGAGGTAGCATTTTTATTCGTTTTTCTTTCTTTCCTTCCTCCCTGCCATCCCTTCTTCCCTTCCTTCCTTTCCTCCTTTTTTAACTAAGGAGCTGTAAACAGGGCTAGATGGGCTGACTGCCAGAAAGGTGTCAAGGTCAATAAGCACTGATTCCCCTAAGGGGAAATGTAAAAACTGCTAATAATTTGTTTGCAGAGGTAAGAGATTGGGGAAAGTATATGCCTGGAGCCTCCTGCGAGCTACAGCTTGTTCTCCTGCGAGCTGAGGATTCTCAGTGTGCCAGCATACTTTGTGCACTTGCAGACTGTACGTGGGCCAAGTTCATCGGGCCTCACTCTCAATTAGGACACCTTTGGAAAGAAATCACGCGCCTATGTCTCATCTCCCACTTGGGATGGTTGGGACTTGTTAGCTCCTGAGGATTTTCTCTGGCTCTGGAGACGACATGGTCTGATAGGACAGAACCTGTTTGGAGGAGAGGTCACAGGCAGGAGGGTAGCAGCACCGGGAACACGGGACATTAGGATCCCTGACTGTTGCTCAGAAACGCTTCCCACCCAGAGTCACTGTATGTTGTCTGTTCACTTCATACCTCTTCAGTTGGGTTCAGTTCAGTCGCTCAGTCATGTCCGACTCTTTGCGACCCCATGAATCACAGCACGCCAGGCCTCCCTGTCCATCACCAACTCCTGGAGTTCACCCAGACTCACGTCCATTGAGTCTGTGATGCCATTCAGCCATCTCATCCTCGGTCGTCCTCTTCTTCTCCTGCCCCTAATCCCTCCCAGCATCAGAGTCTTTTCCAATGAGTCAACTCGTCGCATGAGGTGGCCAAAGTACTGGAGTTTCAGCTTTAGCATCATTCCTTCCAAAGAAATCCCGGGCTGATCTCCTTTAGAATGGATTGGTTGGATCTCCTTGTAGTCCAAGAGACTCTCAAGAGTCTTCTCCAACACCACAGTTCAAAAGCATCAATTCTTCGGTGCTCAGCTTTCTTCACAGTCCAACTCTCGCATCTATACATGACCACTGGAAAAACCATAGCCTTGACTAGACGGACCTTTGTTGGCAAAGTAATGTCTCTGCTTTTCAATATGCTATCTAGGTTGGACATAACTTTTCTTCCAAGGAGTAAGCGTCTTTTAATTTCATGGCTGCAGTCACCATCTGCAGTGATTTTGGAGCCCAAAAAGATAAAGTCTGACACTGTTTCCACTGTTTCCCCATCTATTTCCCATGAAGTGATGGGACCAGATGCCATGATCTTCATTTTCTGAATGTTGAGCTTTAAGCCAACTTGTTCACTCTCCTCTTTCACTTTCATCAAGAGGCTTTTTAGCTCCTCTTCACTTTCTTTAGGCTATCAAAAGTGATGGTGTTTACTTCTTCATGTATATATTGTCTGCTTTCCCTACAAGAACGTGAGGTCTTACGACAACAGGAGCCCGCTGTGTTATGCGTACCTCAGTAACACCCATGTCCAGGGCTGGCCCTGACTCACAGCAATCAGGAAACAAACATTAGCAGAATGAACAATTGGTGAATCCTGTCCTATGTGCTCGCTTTAATAAAGGAGGACATGGAGTCACGAAGGATCACAGTGGCTGCAGTCACCGAGGGGGAGGGCGGACCTGGACTGGTACCCAGTTCTTCCAACGCCCAGTCCCACTGTCCGTCCTCACCTCCTTCAGAGCTTTACCCCAAAGGTACCCCCTTCCCCCGCCACCCTGTGGAAAGAAAACGACACCCCCTCCACCAGCCAACATTCCACATTTCCTGCCTGGTTCTATTAAATATTTCCTTCTTGAGCTCTTACCCTGACGACTATACTCTGCTTTATCTTGCTATTGTTTGTCATTCCCTGTAGAATGTAGGCTGCGCGAGGGCAGGCATTTCATCTGGGCTGTTCACTGCAGTGAACAATAACAAAGGCAATAGCTAGAACTGATTGAGTACTTACCACGTGTCAGACACTTAAGGGGAATCATCTCTTTTAAAATCCCTAGCAGGGAGTTTCCTGGCAGACCAGTGGTTAACAATCCACCTTCCAAGGTAGGGTAGCTGGGTAGCTGGTTCCATCTCTGGTTGGGGAACTAAGATCCCATATGCCCCCAGGCAACTAAGCCCCTCTCACCCAACTAGAGAGAAGCCCACCATTACAAGGAAGAGCCGGAGTGCCTCAACTAAGATTCAATGCAGCCAAAAATAAATACATAAATGAATAAATATTTAAATAATAAAATAAAATTCCCAGTAACTCTATGAAGTAGCTGCTGTTAGTATGCCCATTTTACAGATGGGAAAATGGAGCTTAGATAAGATACATGATCTGGCCCAACTAGCAAGTGACAGAGACGGAACAAGAAACCACTGCCTTACATATACTGCCCTCCATAGTGGCCCTAATGGGAGCAGCTGGTGAAGAGCTGGGGCCTGCAGAGTGGGGTGGGGGATGGGGGTGTGGTCCAACCCCTTTGTGCCTCATAGGCAGCTTCTCTCTTCCTATGATTTGGCTGCATCCAGAGGAACCCAATAAAGCTGCAAGTAGGGTGATGGGCAGAGCCCTGGGCAGAAAACAGCATACACAGAAGTCCCTTGAAGCTCCCCCACTGGCCCCTGCAGCGGGCATTTCACCTGGACACGTGACACAATCGGCCTCTCAACAGGAAGACGGGAGGCAGCCAGTCCTTAACTTCCTCCACCTCGGTCCCTCACTTGCTTAGAAGTGCCTGACCTACGGCACCTTTGTACATGCTCGGAGAACGGTGGGAAGGTCCCAGCCTGTCAGCGCTTTTCCTTTGCTTTCAGTAACAGCTTGTCTACTGCCCTGAGGGAAGTGTGCAAGGTGCAGATGTCAAGACCTGGGCAGAGAATGAAGGCAAGCAAGAAGGTGCCTTCTCACTGGTCCCCCACCATGCTCCACTGCTGGTGCTTTCACCTCCTCAGCACTCATTTCCAGGGACTTTCCACTTTTTCTTTGGATTCTTAGGTCCAAGGACCTTATTGTGGTTCTTCATAGAGACAGTTTAGGAGCAGGGGAGAAATCACGTTTATTGGATACCTGGGCTGTAACAGAGCACGCTGAGGGGTCCAGAGAAATGGCATCTTACAATCATCATGTAATCCCGTTCTGTAGATGGGAGAACGGAGGCTCAGGAAAACTTGGCCAAGGGTACCGAGAACACAAATTTAGTTTTGAAGTTCTAGCTCTACTAACCCCTCATCTGAGTTGCATCTTACTTGTGGGAGTGGGTCCTAATGTGTCCCTAAGGGCTGAGGGCCATCATCCTGCCTATTCAATGCTCAGCAGCAAATACTCAGCATCCACTCTGCACTGGGGATTGTGCTGGATGCTGGGGATATAGCAGTGAGCACAGCAGACCATAAATGCCTATTCTCACACAGCCTGCAACAATAAGATAAAATGTAAAGAATCATTATAAGTGCTTGTGGGTTGCAGGGAGAATGAAATAGAGCCAGAAGAAAAATGTGGAGTGTTGGCTGGTAGAGGGGGTGGAGTTTTCTTTCCACAGAGTGGCTAGGGATGCCCTCCTGAGAAGGTGACTTTTGATTAAAGCCCTGAAGGAGGTGAGCACTAAGAGTGGGGCTGCGAGTCAGAACAGGGTGCCAGCCCAGGTTCACCCTCCCCCTGTGTGACTAGTCAAGTCACCATGTCCCTCTGTAACTGTTTCATTCTTTGCAAAGTGAGCACTTAGGACAGGATTCATTTCTTCAGTCGTTCATTCGGCAAATACTGGGTTGGCCAAAAAGTTCATTTGGGTTTTTCTGTAACATCTTACTGAAAAACCCAAGTGAAATTTGCAGTCTACCCAATATTTATTTCCTGATTATTCTGAGTCAGGTACAGCCCTCAACATAAACCCTGCAGAGGTGAATACGACAAATGAAGCCTCTGTCTTCGTTGGGACCTCATGTTCTTGTGGGGAAGACAAGTAAATGAATGAAGAAAAAATATCATTTTTTAAACTTTTTGTTTGGGGTATAGCTGATTAACAATGTTGTCATAGTTTCAGGTGCACAGCAGAGCAACTCAACCATATATATATATATATCAATGCATCCATTCTCCCCCAAACGTCCCCTCCCATCCAGGTTGCCACATAACAACAATATCTTTGATGGACCTAAGAGTTGTGAAGTTCATTTAATACACAATGATTCCGGGTGAAAGGCAATTCTTTGAAGGGAATAGCCAAAAATCCTAATGTTCTATATTCGGGTTCCTATATTCACCTGCCTTGATGTCTCTCCCTGTCGACCAAGAATAGAAATGGGCCGCCACGCTAGGCAGGGACCAGTCTCACACTGGAAAACCACCGGTGCAGAGAACCGTGGGCACCGTGACGGCATCACAGAGAGCACAGCTTTCCTTCTGCCTGGGTCTTGGGGACCTCCCTGGGCCTTTCACAACTCAGTAACATTTACAGCCTGCAGAGTCGGAAGGAGGGAAGTGATTGTTACGGAATTTTACCCCAGGACTGCCATCTGTCAGTTCCCGACTTTCAGTCTAACATTTTCAGATTCTTTCCAGGTATTTGTTTCTTGGCATTTGTTTCTACTCCCTGCCATCAGAAAGCTACACTTCTGATTATTCTTTTCGTGACAGTTGCAATATTCCCTGCCTGCTGAATCTCCTGCCTTTGATTTTTCTGCCTGGTGTCCTAACCTTGTTATTTTGCTTGGTTGGTATTCTTCTCTTCATAGCCATGGTGGCTCCCACTGCAGGCCTGGCTGCTGCTTCATTAGCAAGCTGCTTACACACCTTGCAGGTCATTAATAAAGATAGTAAATGAGGAAAGGCCCAGCCCCTGCCCCTCGAACACCTGCAGACACCTTCCTGGTGAATAATTACTATTTATTGTGCTGCTCTGTTTATCATCTTTTAGCCAGTTGTGATACAGTTATTCTCTGAACTAACTTTACCAGTCAGTTCATAAATTAGGACATGAGTTTGAGTAAACTCTGGGGCGGGTGATGGACAGGGAGGCCTGGCGAGCTGCAGTCCATGGGGTCACAAAGAGTCGGACATATTTTTTAAACTTTTTGTTTGGGGTATAGCTGATTAACAATGTTGTCATAGTTTCAGGTGCACAGCAGAGCAACTCAACCATATATATATATATATCAATGCATCCATTCTCCCCCAAACGTCCCCTCCCATCCAGGTTGCCACATAACAACAATATCTTTGATGGACCTAAGAGTTGTGAAGTTCATTTAATACACAATGATTCCGGGTGAAAGGCAATTCTTTGAATGGAATAGCCAAAAATCCTAATGTTCTATATTCGGGTTCCTATATTCACCTGCCTTGATGTCTCTCCCTGTCGACCAAGAATAGAAATGGGCCGCCACGCTAGGCAGGGACCAGTCTCACACTGGAAAACCACCGGTGCAGAGAACCGTGGGCACCGTGACGGCATCACAGAGAGCACAGCTTTCCTTCTGCCTGGGTCTTGGGGACCTCCCTGGGCCTTTCACAACTCAGTAACATTTACAGCCTGCAGAGTCGGAAGGAGGGAAGTGATTGTTACGGAATTTTACCCCAGGACTGCCATCTGTCAGTTCCCGACTTTCAGTCTAACATTTTCAGATTCTTTCCAGGTATTTGTTTCTTGGCATTTGTTTCTACTCCCTGCCATCAGAAAGCTACACTTCTGATTATTCTTTTCGTGACAGTTGCAATATTCCCTGCCTGCTGAATCTCCTGCCTTTGATTTTTCTGCCTGGTGTCCTAACCTTGTTATTTTGCTTGGTTGGTATTCTTCTCTTCATAGCCATGGTGGCTCCCACTGCAGGCCTGGCTGCTGCTTCATTAGCAAGCTGCTTACACACCTTGCAGGTCATTAATAAAGATAGTAAATGAGGAAAGGCCCAGCCCCTGCCCCTCGAACACCTGCAGACACCTTCCTGGTGAATAATTACTATTTATTGTGCTGCTCTGTTTATCATCTTTTAGCCAGTTGTGATACAGTTATTCTCTGAACTAACTTTACCAGTCAGTTCATAAATTAGGACATGAGTTTGAGTAAACTCTGGGGCGGGTGATGGACAGGGAGGCCTGGCGAGCTGCAGTCCATGGGGTCACAAAGAGTCGGACATGACTGAGCAACCCAACTGAGCTGAACTTTAACAGATTTTTCAAGGGGATTTCTCATGAGGCAGATGTTCATTCTGAGGCTTAATAGCTCCAAGAACTAGAGAAAGTCTTGGTGGAATCAGTGTCCAGGGTTGGACAAGTTAAAACTCTCCCAGATGCTTCTTGACCCCATGAATGCCACTACCCTGAGCCTGCCTTTAGAGGCTTCCTGGCTCATGCTGGGAAATCGCTGTTCCTATTTTTCAAGTCCCCTTGATTAAGATCTTTATGCCTTCTAAAGTCTAGTTATTATTTTTTAAAAAATCAACATGAACTAATGAGAACAAGCTTTCATCCTCGTTTGCCTTTAACGTATTTATTCATTTAGCAATGCACTTTTATTTAATTCTGTCCAGCACAAAATATTTCCTTGGGGGATGACATAATGTATGAGGCATTATTTAGACATAGAAATACAAAGATAATAAGATGCTTGTGCTTCTGGTAGTATGCATAAGCTTCTAGCAAACCAATTCTTTCACAAATAACAGCTATAAACTTAGATAAAATTAAAGAACAAAAAACCAGCTACTTGAAAGAATTGGAGAGTGAACAAGAGTAATTTGTTCTAGAAAGGAACTGACACTCGGGAGAAGGAAATAGCACTGGGTGAGTTTCCTGTGTTAGTGGATTTTAGACTCCTGGTGCCACGAACGGTGGGATGGCTAGTTCAGTTCAGTTCAGTCCCTCAGTCGTGTCTGACTCTGCGATCCCCTGGACTGCAGCACACCAGGCTTCCCTGTCCATTACCAACTCCCGGAGTTCATTCAAACTCATGTCCATCGAGTTGGTGATGCCATCCAACCATCTCATCCTCTGTCGTCCCCTTCTCCTCTCATCTTCAATCTTTCCCAGCATCAGAGTCTTTTCAAATGAGTCAGTTCTTCACATCAGGTGGCCAAAGAATTTGAGCTTCAGCATTAGTCCTTCCAATGAATATTCAGGACTGATTTTCTTTAGGATTGACTGGTTTGATCTCCTTGCAGACCAAGGAACTCTCAAGAGTCTTCTCCAAATCACAGTTCAAAACCATCAATTCTTCAGCACTCAGCTTTCTTTATGGTCCAACTCTCACATCCTTACATGATTACTGGAAAACCATAGCTTTGACTAGATGGATCTTCGTCAGCATAGTAATGTCTCTGCTTTTTAATATGCTGTCTAGGTTGGTCATAACTTTTCTTCCAAGGAGCAAGCATCTTTTAATTTCATGGCTGTAGTCACCATCTACAGTGATTTTGGAGGCCCCAAAAATAAAATCTGTCACTGTTTCCATTGCTTCCCCATGTATTTGCCATGAAGTGATGGGACTGGATGCCATGATCTTTGTTTTCTGAATGTTGAGTTTTAAACCAGATTTTTTCACTCTCCTCTTTCACTTTCATCACGAGACTCTTAAGTTCCTCTTCACTTTCTGCCATAAGGGTGGTGTCATGTGCATATCACAGGTTATTAATATTTCTCCCAGCAATCTTGATTCCCGCTTGTGCTTCATCTAGCCTGGCATTTTGCATAATGTACTCTGTGTATAAGTTAAATAATCAGGGTGTCAACATACAGCCTGATGTACTTTGCCAATTTGGAACCAGTCCATTGATCCATGTCTCATTCTGTTGATTCTTGCATACATCTGCATACATCTTGCATACATTCTTGCATAAACCTGCATACATCTCTCAGGTTGTCTGGTATTCCCATCTCTTGAAGAATTTTCCACAGTTTGTTGTGATCCACACAGTCAAAGGCTTTGGTGGAGTCAATAAAGCAGAAATAGATGTTTTTCTGGATTCTCTTACTTTTTCTGTGACCTAACGGATGTTGGCAATTTGATCTCTGGTTCCTCTGCCTTTTCTAAATCCAGTTTGAACATTTGAAAGTTCTCAGTTCACGTACTGTTGAATCCTCACTTGGAGAATTTTGACCATTACTTTGCTAGTGTGTGAGATGAGTGCAATTGTGAGTTAGTTTGAACATCCTTTGGCATTGCCTTTCTTTGGGATTGGAGTGAAAACTGACCTTTTACGTCCTATGGCCACTGCTGAGTTTTCCAAATTTTCTGGCATATTTAGTGCAGCACTTTAAGAGCACCATCTTTTAGGACTTGAAATAATAGCTCAACTGGAATTCCATCACCTCCACTAGCTTTGTTCGTAGTGATGTTTCCTAAGGCCCACTTGACTTCAGACTCCAGGATATCTGGCTCTAGGTGAGTGATCACACCATCATGGTTATCTGAGTCACTTTTGTATAGTTCTGTGTATTCTTGCCACCTCTTCTTAATATCTCTGCTTCTTTTGGGTCCATACTGTTTCTGTCCTTTATTGTGCCCGTCTTTGCATGAAATGTTCCCTTGGTATATCTAATTTTCTTCAAGAGATCTCTAGTCTTTCCCATTCTACTGTTTTCCTCTATTTCTTTGCATTGATCACTGAAGAATGTTTTTTTCTTTTTATCTCTCCTTGCTATTTATTTTTTAAAAAATCACTCGTTAGTGAGAGCAAGATCATGAAAATGAAAGAATAAGAGAGAGAGAGATAATCCAAATTCTGTGTGTAAACTCTGCCTGAATCTTTATCTGACACTTGAACAATGCAGGTGTCATGTAGATTGCAGGCAGACCAGCTAAGGATGAATGAACTGAACTTACATTTGAGTTGCTACCCAAATCTCAGTATTAAAGTATCTACTTTAATGCATGTTGAATCCAATTAATTAAAATATCTGCTAAAACAAAGTAAACACACTTTAGAGGAATATAGCATAATCCAGAGTCACCACAATATAGTATTCACAACGTCAGGGATATGTATGATCCAACAAAATTACTTGACATATGAAGAAATAGGAAAATGTGAAGCACTCTCAGGAGAAAAGAACAACCTGTGGAGAACTGATCTGATCCCAGAGGGATCCAAAGATAATAAAGTATGTTAAATAAACTAATAGACTACAATCCAAACTCTGCCTTAAGTATAGTCCTAAAGTGACAGACTCAGCACACAGATGATGAGATGAGAATAATATGCCAAAAAGCATCTGATGAGTTTTATTATAAAAATCAAAGTGGTTTTGAAAATCTCCTATGGTCTGAAAAATAGGAACATCTTGTTTGTGATTTTATCACATTTACATTTTCTACAGACTCTAGTGGGAAACCTTTGAGTAGACCATTCCAACCGTGCTTGCACTGCTAAGAACCACTTTATATTTTTCTTTTGGATGGAATAGATTTATGTCAGCAATTCAAACTGACAACAGTACTATAGATTGAAATAAAATTTTAAAAATTTAGCAGTAAAATAAAATTTTAAATAAGAAAAAAAAAGAGATAGGAAAGGTTCCTCTTAAAAGTTACTGTTTGAGCTGGAGTTAGAGTCTTAGGACTTGAAAGATAGATAAGAGTTAAGTAAAACAGAGAAACAGAGAGAGAGAGAGAGAGAGAGAGAGAGAAAGGACTATGGGGAAGTACATGTGACAAGTGAGGGTGGGTATTTTAAAGGAAATAGACAGTGCCTTGGGAAAATCACAAGAACAGTTGAAGTCCTCCTACCCTATATTAATTGATCCATCAAAAACACTGGCAAAAGTGAACAGTTACGGAAAATTTTTACATGCCTTAAGCATTTTATTTGAATCTAAAACATATAAATGGGTGTTAGCTCATTAACCTTTGGATTTTAGTCCTAGACCTTGTCTTTTGATTAGTGTTCCATGTTAAATTCCTTATGTAAATTGATTCATATTGCATTGTACACTCTTTCCAGTTTTGATTTTTTAAGTGAAGTGAGAATTTTAAAAGATTTATAAAACAACCTTAAATAGAAGTTATATTTTATAATATTCTCCCACCCAATCTTTACAATTGCCTTGTTCACACCTAATCGAAAAGCATTTTAGGGTAACACATCTTAGTAAGTCTTTCCAAAGCAATCAACCTAGTTTTCATAGAAATATTGTTTTGTCTTTGATATGGCATTTGATTGTGTAATTATTTATATATATAAATTAATTACACAATGGCCATGACAAATAAAGAGACAGTGGACTCCTGGTAAACAGGCAACTTGACTCGTGAGAACAAATTATGAACCCATGAGAGAGCTACCAAATTTCTCTAGTGCTGCTGAATGGAGGGTTTTGGTCAATAGGAGGAAGAGCAAAGGTCCTAATTTTGCATAATTGCTGCATAGCCCTAATACTTCTCTGATACTGTAGCATTATGAGTTCCAACTACCAGAAACAGAAGCATTTGTAGGGTGGACATATTAAAGAAGTCAGGTCTAACAGAATGCCACAATCACTCCACACAGATGGATTCTTATCTAAAATTCTGTCAAAAACTGGTCATTTCTGGGTCATCTCGGTCCTCACTGACTTCCTCCTTCAGAAACATCTCCATCAGTTGTGGTTCTGCTCCCTGATATCCTGTTTCAGAGAATAACACTAGGTTGCTATTATGAGTTCAGGAAATCAAGTAAATGTCAAATGACCTGAGTTAAGCATTTCCTAAAAATCAATTTAGAAAAGTTATTTAAATTCAGTTGAAGTGTTTCATTAACAGTTTGAATTGGCAATCACATGTCAACAGCCTTCCACAGCCACCTGCATTAAGAAGCTCAGCTGAAAAAAGCTCCTGGTGCATGTTTTCTTGAATTCACTGGCTTTCTAGACTGGCTTAATTTAGAAGGCAGAGGCATTTATTGGTTAGGACAGAAAATCAAAATGGAATAAATATCATTTTCAGATTAATGGCTCGAACGAAAGATCATAAGTGAAATAAGACAACATATATTGCAAAAATAAATCCCAAGAGATAACTAAGGTAAAAGAAGGATTTACTTAAATATGTAGTTTGGCTAAGTAGTTTAAACTGATTTGGGTAATCAAGTGAAAAATGAGTACAAACTAATGAAGAGTTAGTGAACTCTTTCTAAATGGAGAAGTATGTAAATTACCCACATATGGTAATTTGGTCTTTTCTTTTGATATGATATTGTGCTCTTCTGAGTTTTGCTACTGTAGTAACTTGCATTATAGATCTAAACAATGGCTCATGAAGACTCGTTTTTCTAACTTCTGAGTTTGGGTCACAGCAAATATTTACTGAACACCTACTCTGTGCCATTTGCTGGATGAGGTACTGATTGTATGTTTATGAAGATGATTTTACTTGACACACAATTCCTTTGTAACCGTCAGATCATTTAAGAAAAGTTTTATAGTATTCTCTGAATGTCTCAGACGTCTAGAGCAGATATATTGTTTGATCACATATTGGACATAATTCTTACCACAAATATTCCAATTATAATAGAATTGCCTTGTCAGAATCCATTTCCTAGATGCCATATCATGCAGAGGGCATAACAAGTGCCTCTATTTAGGCTTATTTGAGGACAAGAAGGGACCAAGTCATGTGCATCTTCTCAGCAATTTTGAAGATATCATTTTAAAATATAGGTCAGTATTTTTACAGTATTGCATTACCCAATATTTGGACCATTGGTTTTGTNGATGCCATATCATGCAGAGGACATAACAAGTGCCTCTATTTAGGCTTATTTGAGGACAAGAAGGGACCAAGTCATGTGCATCTTCTCAGCAATTTTGAAGATATCATTTTAAAATATAGGTCAGTATTTTTACAGTATTGCATTACCCAATATTTGGACCATTGGTTTTGTATTACATGCCTGTTTAAAGTTCTCAATTTGTTAGTGGCCATCAGTTTTTATCTTATTAAACCTATCAATACTGAGCGCACATGACCATACCTTCCTTCTTGAAAGACTCCTCCTTTCTTTTCTTTCATTCCACACTCTCTTGTTATTTAATGGTGTTATTCAGGCATATACCTGATTGTGCCTTTACAGGTATGTATCTGATTGTGTCCTCCATGGATGGAGGAGCCTGGTAGGCTACAGTCCATGGCGTTGCGAAGAGTCAGACACGACTGAGTGACTGCACTTTCACGTTTCAATACTCTCTTGTTGTTATTTAATGGTGTTATTCAGGCATATACCTGATTGTGTCTTTACAGGTATGTATCTGATTGTGTCCTCCATGGATGGAGGAGCCTGGTAGGCTACAGTCCATGGCGTTGCGAAGAGTCAGACACGACTGAGTGACTGCACTTTCACGTTTCACTTTCCTGCATTGGAGAAGGAAATAGCAACCCACTCCAGTGTTCTTGCCTGGAGAATCCCAGGGACGGGGAAGTCTGGTGGGCTGCCGTCTATGGGGTCGCACAGTCGGACACGACTGGAGCGACTTAGCAGCAGCAGCAGGTATATATTATATATCATAAAGATCATTTATATTGTGTTAAGTTTAATGCTTTTTAGTAACTTTACCAAGTGATGTAGCCATCACCATAAATCCATTTCAGTACATTTTCATTCCCCTAACAAGATCCCCTCTCTCACCCCCAGGCTCATCTTTCTTGGTTTTCCTCTCTCCTTCCTTTGCAGGCTCATTCTCCTCTATTGAGTCATTAAATGTTTCCATTTCTCAAGGTGCAGCATAGACTCTCTCCCCTTCTCCCTCTATACTCCTCCTTTGAAGGAACCCCATTATGACTGTGGCTTCAGTTACCATCTAGATGCAGATGTGCTAGGCCTCTTCATGCTGCTCCAAATCTGCTTATCCAAGGGATCTACTAGAGACCTACATCATACATGTTGAAAAAGTATTCCACATATCCAAATCCAAACTCCTGGCTTTTGTACCAGAGCAATTGTCAATTCAATTTCCAAAGCCAAAATCTTGGGGTCATTCTTGACAAGCTCCTCCTGTCTTGCTACCCCTATGTTTAACACAACATCAGGTCTTTTTAGCTTTCTATCCAAAACATCTCTTAAGTACATCTCCTTATCCTCATCACTTCTTCCCTTAGCCTTGTCCAGGATTCCATTATCTCTCACCTAGAATATTTATTAATAGCCTCTAATTTGTGTTCTTATATTCCCTCTTCCCCTTCTAATTAATTCTCCATGTTCTAGCCAAATTTTTTTAAAGAAAGCACAAATCTGATTCAATAGCTGTCTGTTACTCTTCAGTCAGTCAGTCAGTTCTGTCGCTCAGTCGTGTTTGACTCTTTGCAACCCCATGAATCGCAACACGCCAGGCCTCCCTGTCTATCACCACTCCTGGAGTCTATGCAAACTCATGTCCATCGAGTCGGTGATGCCATCCAGCCATCTCATCCTCTGTTGTCCCCTTCTCCTCCTACTCCCAATCCCTCCCAGCATCAGGGTCTTTTCCAGTTGCCCTTAGGTTAATATAAATGTATTAACACAACTTATTGCCTGTCTTTACCCCTGTCTCTTGCTCCATAGCTGTACAGCCCATCTTTAATTTTCTTAAAAGTATACATGCTTCTACCCAATACAAGGCTGAAGTGAAGTGAAAGTTGCTCAGTTGTGTCCAACTCTTTGCGACCCCATAGACTATACAGTTTATGGAATTCTCCAGGCCAGAATACTGGAGTGGGTAGCCTTTCCCTTCTCCAGGGTATCTTCCCAATCCAGGGATCAAACCCAGCTCTCCCACATTGGAGGCGGATTCTTTATCAGCTGAGCCACAAGGGAAGCCCAATACAAGGCTACCACATATTTTTTCTCTCTACTTAAACCTCCTTCATCACTCACTTCCACTCAACCAATCCTTCAGATCTCAGCTCAATCCGCACTTTCTCATGGAGACCTCCCCCACCCATCATCAATGTAGATCAAATCATCAGCTTATATGCTTTCTTAGCATTCTCAACTTTCCCTTTATAAAATCTACTCTGCTTGTGTGCATGCTCAGTCATGTCTGACTCTTTGTGACCCCATGGGCTGGAGCCTGCCAGGCTCAGCTGTCCACGGAATTCTCCAGGCAAGAATATTGGAGTGGGTTGCCATTCCCTCCTCCTGTGGATCTTCCTGACCCAGGGATCAAACTCAGGTCTCCTGTGTCTTCTGCACTGGCGGGTGGATTCTTTACCACTGAGCCATCTAGGAATCCCATAATATCTTCTATAGGTTGGAATTATATGCTTATATATGGCTATTTGATTAATATCTGTCTTTTCTACTAGACTGTAGTGCCATGACTGCTTTTGTTCATCTAAGAGCTAACACAGCATACAGGAGGTACTCAATAAATATTGTAAGATAAGGAACAAAACCAACAAAACTAAGCAGAATACAATGGCTAATATCAAGCAATTGCTTACACTGTATTCCCCTACCATCACCCCACCACCACCTCAGATCTCTAAAATGGCTTCATTTCACATATAATGTGTTTTTACCCAAAGAGAAGGGCTGAGTTTAAGTTCAGAGGCTATGTCTTGATTCAGGAATGTCAAGGAGTCAAAGTTTTATTACTTTTCTGTGAACACGTCTTCAACTGTGACATGTCCTTATTTGTGAAATGATATAACCTCTCTCTCTCCTTGGAAATGAAATTAAGAACTAGTCTTCCATATCCAGTGAAGCACTAGTAAACATTTAACAGTTGACTCTCTGGGGAAAAGCCCTGACTGGTAGCA
This sequence comes from Cephalophus harveyi, assembly GCA_006410635.1. Lineage (NCBI taxonomy): Eukaryota > Metazoa > Chordata > Mammalia > Artiodactyla > Bovidae > Cephalophus > Cephalophus harveyi. The sequence continues at coordinate 233,037 of SJYT01002769.1, forward strand.
TTTGACAATTTCACTGTAGTAAGTACTGTGATCATAGCTGTTTGAAACCCTCAACCTCATCTCCCCAAAAACAGAGTTGGAAAGAAAGAAACACAAACTGCCCTTAAGAGCCACACCAGCCAGCTCCACACACTCCTAGATCTGAGGTTCACTTGCTCCCAAATTTTCCTTTTCTCTCTTTAACCAAAAATATGGACTGCCCTTGGCTCTGTCCAGCATTCTGTGACTTCATGATCATTTTTCTCTTTTTTTATACTTTCAACTACTAGATTGCTATTTAGAATACAGAGACTTGGGGAGAAGTTTGTCAGCTAAATTGCCACTTCTATCATGAACTCTAATCTGTCAATAAAATTGGGCAGAGAGGTTCAGCCTGTTTTGGCAGCTTCACAAAGATTTGCACCAGACAGTAAATCCCATCAAAAAGCAGGCCCAGAAATCTGACCATGAGTAAATATTCACCACAACTGTTTACCAACAGTTTCACATGCCTTTGCAGATATCTCATAAACAGTTTTCAAGACAGTGTTTATGCAAAGGATTAGTGAAAGGACAAAAGTCTCAAGGGAGAGACCTCGCCAAAGCACATATCTCTCCAAGCATTAAATTGTCAACAGCATGAAATCTTCACTCCGCCCTAGAGCCCAGCTTCCTTGCCAACGTTAAACACCCACGTGTGTTGGCAAAGATAAAGTCAACAAAAAAGCATACATGTCACATCTCCTGCAGAATGACATGACCACCACTGCTTGGGTGTGGTGGCCCAAGCCTGCAAGAAATCCTCATGGACAACACACAGCAAGCCCGTCCCTTGTTCTGTGGCTGATGGCAGGGTACAGAACGTTGCTTCTGAAAGCAGTGATAGCAAAGCCAGCAAGAGCCTCAACTGTTTGTTAAATGCTTAACGATTAACAGAAGCCCCAGCCTCAGCCTTCGGGCTGCCACTCAGAGTAGTCTGTTTAGTAAACAGTCAACCACCAATATCTTGAGCAGGTTGAAACAGATGGCTTCAGGGTTCAGGCCAACTGTGTTTCCCTCAATTTCACACAGCTTTGGGTAATGACAATCATAAAAATCAAGAAAAGTATAAACATAAACACTGCCCTCTCCCCACCCTCCCCCATGAATACACAGGGACTCCAATCTTGAGGTGATGAAATCTGACAAAGATATAAGATTAGAGGGAGAGGGAGAGCCTGAGTGGAGTGGATATGAAGTCATTAGAAGCTCTGTGTGATTGAAGACTGAGGAAAAGGAAATGAAATCCTCATAGGTGTCTCTGCATAGAGAACATAAAGGAATGGATTCAATGAAGGAATGGCAAGATGCGCAGCCAATGGCTCAAAAATCTTCAGGCAGAAACCGCAGGTCCTAAAGTTGAAACACCTTCCGGTTAAGTTGTAAATGGGACATTTGGCCTACCCACCCTAGCACTGCTCCGTTACAGCCTAGAATCCAAGTGTTGTAAGCAAGAAAAATGTTAGAGGCTGAGTTATGAACATGGCAGCTGTGATATAATTATGGCTATCACCTGCTGGAGACAGAATTGAGAAGCCTATTCACCAATTCTAGCCCTGCTGCTAAGCACCTGTTATGCTTTCTTTGTACTTGTAAAATGGGTACATAAAACCCGACTTCATGTATTTCATAGAGTTGTTGCTAGGATACATGAAACATGTCTTTTGGGCCAGAGGGCATTGTAAATTCATGCTCTTAGCCCCTGATCGACTCCAAACAAATGTTAGATCAAATTTTAAGAGAGAAAAACAGAACAGACACATCCCTCACTTCAAAACAAGGTAAACTTCTGCATGAATCAGAAGCACAAAGCAGGAAACAAAGCAGAAGGTGTGCTCCCCCCAAACTGCATTATATATGGAGCTGAAATATACATGGAATTAGTATAAAGCTCCATACTTAGGGAAAAGAGAGGAAGCAGACGTCTGTCAACAACATGAAACTGCCTGCTGCCGGCTAGAGTAAGAAATGGCAACCCACTCCAATATTGTGGAGCTTCATCGCTGCTGCCTGCTAGACTGGGTGAGTAGATAGATACTGTCTTCAACCTCACCAGAGAACGGGTGCCCTGAGTTCCCAACAGAATGCAGAGTTCTTAATCAAGAACCCAAGTGGTCTAATTGAGACATCCACAAAATACAGAAAGAGAAACAACCTGCTCAAGATGCACCTATAAATCAAAATTCTAAAACATAGAAGGAAAAAGAAATCTAAGGAAGTTAGCTAACAACATAAAAATCAAGAGAGCAATTCAGTCCCGAAAGTTAGTTCACTATTCTTTCACTGACGCCTATTGTTCAAATGGACCTGTCTGAAAATGATTATGTAAGCATGCTTAAGGATATTTAAAAGAAATAAAGCACTGGCATCCATAAAAAAGAACCAAAAGTCATGAGACCAAAAGGAAGAAATAACAACAATAATACAATGACGATAATAAAAATAAACAGAATACATGGATTAATGGATTTCCCTCAAATGATTTCCTGTTTCAGTTTTGACGTGTACAGAGCTTGGAAGTCATCACTCTTGTCCTTGCAACAAGAAACTGAACAAATTGAAAGTCAACAAAACAATTTTTCATGAACTAGAGAGGTGAATTCAGAGAGTCTCAGCAGAGATCTGATTATCTGGAGCAGAAGATGATATATGATGCGTGTGTGCTCAATCGTGTCTGACTCTTTGCGATCCCATGGACTGTAGCCTGCCAGGCTGCTATGTTCATGGACTTTCCTAGGCAAGAATACTGGAATGATTTTATTCCAGAGGATCATTTCCAACCCAAGGATTAAACCTGTGTCTCCACGTCTGTTGCATTTCAGGTGGATTCTTTACCACTGGGCCACTGGGAAAGCCCAAGCAGAAGATACTGGAGCCATAAACCTGGTAGGAATATTCAAATAGTAATTCTGGTGAATTGCTGGAAACAGGCTATGGACTAGCATGAGAGTGAGAAACTCCTGGGGAATCTAGTCTCAGGAGGATCCACCAAAGAAGGCAGAAAAACAGGAGGAAAAGAACAAAGAACAATGCAATAAATTTAAAAGTTACAAACATGGTTGGTATTAGTCCAACTATATCAATAATCACTTTAAATGTGAATGGTCTCAGTTCAGTTCAGTCACTCAGTCGTGTCCGACTCTTTGCGATCCCATGAATCGCAGCACACCAGGCCTCCCTGTCCATCACCAACTCCCGGAGTTCACTCAGACTCGATCATGATGGACCCTGCATAGAAGTTAAATAAGCAGGGTGACAATATACAGCCTTGACGGACTCCTTTTCCTATTTGGAACCAGTCTGTTGTTCCATGTCCAGTTCTAACTGTTGCTTCCTGACCTGCATACAGGCTTCTCAAGAGGCAGGTTAGGTGGTCTGGTATTCCCATCTCTCTCAGAATTTTCCACAGTTTATTGTGATCCACACAGTCAAAGGCTTTGGCATAGTCAATAAAGCAGAAATAGATGTTTTTCTGGAACTCTCTTGCTTTTTCCATGATCCAGCAGATGTTGGCAATTCGATCTCTGGTTCCTCTGCCTTGTCTAAAACCAGCTTGAACATCTGGAAGTTGACGGTTCACATAATGCTGAAGCCAAGCTTGGAGAATTTTGAGCATTACTTTACTAGTGTGTGAGATGAGTGCAATTGTGTGGTAGATACACTAATTATAGAGATTATCAAAATGGATTAAAAAAAACAATAGAATTTAACTATATGTTGTCTATAAGAAATTCCAGGGCGGAAAATGCAACGAAAAATTTAAAGGATGGAATAAACACCAGTTTGTTCACCATCAAAAAGATATTTAGAGGATAAAGAATGGCATCCAATAAAGAGATGTTTAAAAGATTAAAAGTGTAGTTGTAAACCATGAAATCTTGATTGGGAGGTGCCAACGAATTTTGAATAGGAGCTAGAGGAAACATGGAGGCACAGTATTTACAGAGGTGTACACTGAGAATTTCTCAGGACTGATTAAAAGGATATGGGTGATCAGAAACACCAACGGCATAACAGGATAGATGAAAACAAATCTGCAGCTGTAGACACTGAAGAGAAACTGCACAACATACAAAGGTGGTCTTAAAAGCTAACAGAAAGAGAAGACAGATAATTCTCATTAGCATCAAAAGATGTCAGGAGGCAAGATGACAACAGCTTTAAAGTTCTGAGGATTGTATCTCTAAGTTAGAATTAGGTTTACCTACAAGTAATAGACATCTTTTTTAGATGTTCTAAAAGGTCTTGTAGGTCTTCATAGAACCATTCAACTTCAGCTTCTTCAGCGTTATTGATTGGGGCATAGGCTTGGATTACTGTGATATTGAATGGTTTGCCTTGGAAACGAACAGAGATCATTCTGTCGTTTTTGAGATTGCATTGAAATACTGCATTTCGGAATCTTTTGTTGACCATGATGGCTACTCCATTCCTTTTAAAGGATTCCTGCCCACAGTAGGAGATATAATGGTCATCTGCGTTAAATTCACCCATTCCAGTCCATTTTAGTTTGCTGATTCCTTGAATGCCGACGTTTACTCTTGCCATCTCCTGTTCGACTACTTCTAATTTGCCTTGATTCATGGACCTGACATTCCAGGTTCCTATGCAATATTGTTCTTTACAGCATCAGACCTTGCTTCTGTCACCAGTCACATCCACAACTGGGTATTGTTTTTGCTTTGGCTCCATCCCTTCATTCTTTCTGGAGTTATTTCTCCACTAATCTCCAGCAGCATATTGGGCACCTACCGACCTGGGAAGTTTATCTTTCAGTATCCTATCTTTTTGCCTTTTCATACTGTTCCTGGGGTTCTCAAGGCAAGAATACTAAAGTGATTTGCATTCCCTTCTCCAGTGGTCCACATTCTGTCAGACCTCTCCACCATGACCCGCCCATCTTGCGTGGCCCCACACAGCATGGCTTAGTTTCATTAAGGTAGATAAGGCTGTGGTCTGTGTGATCAGATTGACTAGTTTTCTGTGATTATGGTTTCAGTGTGTCTGCCCTCTGATGCCCTCTCACAACACCTACTGTCTTACTTGGGTTTCTCTTACCTTGGACATGGGGTATCTCTTCACGGCTTCTCCAGCAAAGCGCAGCTGCTGCTCCTTACCCTGGACGAGGGGTATCTCCTTACCACCACCCCTACTGACCTTGAATGTGAAGTAACTCCTCTTGACCCTCCTGCACCCGTGCAGCAGCCGCTCCTTGGATCTTTTAGAACTAACACCCAAAAAAGATGTCCTTTTCATTATAGGGGACTGGAATGCAAAAATAGGAAGTCAGGAAACACCTGGAGTAACAGGCAAATTTGGCCTTGGAGTACAGAATGAAGCAGGGCAAAGGCTAATAGAGTTTTGCCAAGAGAATGCACTGGTCATGGCAAACACCCTCTTCCAACAACACAAGAGAAGACTCTACACATGGACATCACCAGATGGTCAACACTGAAATCAGATTGATTATATTCTTTGCAGCCAAAGATGGAGAAGCTCTATACAGTCAGCAAAAACAAGACCAGGAGCTGACTGTGGCTCAGATCATGAACTCCTTATTACCAAATTCAGACTCAAATTGAAGAAAGTAGGGAAAACC
>SJYT01002769.1:240256-312885 GCA_006410635.1 Cephalophus harveyi
GCTTACTCCTTGGAAGAAAAGTTATGTCCAACCTAGATAGCATTTTCAAAAGCAGAGACATTACTTTGCCGACTAAGGTCCATCTAGTCAAGGCTGTGGTTTTTCCAGTGGTCATGTATGGATGTGAGAGTTGGACTGTGAAGAAAGCTGAGCACTGAAGAATTGATGCTTTTGAGCTGTGGTGTTGGAGAAGACTCTTGAAAGTCCCTTGGACTTCAAGAAGATCCAACCAGTCCATCCTAAAAGAGATCAGTCCTGGATGTTCATTGGAAGGAATGATGTTGAAGCTGAAACTCCAGTACTTTGGCCACCTCATGTGAAGAGTTGACTCATTGGAAAAGACTCTAATGCTGGGAAGGATTGGGGGCAGGAGGAGAAGGGAACAACAGGGGATGAGATGGCTGGATGGCATCAGCAATTTGATGGACATGGGTTTGGGTAGACTCCAGGGGTTGGTGATGGACAGGGAGGCCTGGAGTGCTGCAATTCACGGGGTCGCAAAGAGTCAGACACGACTGAGCAACTGAACTGAACTAAGCTGAACAAGTAATAGAAAAAGATTGCTGGGAGAAATATCAATAACCTCAGATATGCAGATGATACCACCCTTACGGCAGAAAACAAAGAAGAACTAAAGAGTCTCTTGATGAAAGTGAAACAGGAGACTGAAAATGTTGGCTTAAAACTCAACTTTCAGAAAACAAAGATCTTGGCATCTGGTCCCATCACTTCATGGCAAATAGATGGGGAAACAATGGAAACAATGACAGACTGTTTTTTCAGGGGGCGCTCCAAAATCACTACAGATGATGACTACAGCCATGAAATTAAAAGATGCTTGTTCTTTGGAAGAAAAGTTATGACCAACCTAGACTGCATATTAAAAAGCAGAGGAATTAGTTTGCCAACAAAGGTCTATCTAGTCAAAGTGTGGTTTTTCCAGTAGTCATGTATGGATGTGAGAGTTGGACTATAAAGAAAGCTGAGTGCTAAAGGATTGATGCTTTTAAACTGTGGTGTTGGAGAAGACTCTTGAGAGTCCTTGGACTGCAAGGAGGTCCAACCAGTCAATCCTAAAGAAAATCAGTCCTGAATTTTCATTGGAAGGATGGATGCTGAAGCTGAAACTCCAATACTTTGGCTACCTGATGCAAAGAACTGACTCATTGGAAAAGACCCTGATGATGAGAAAGATTGAAGGCAGAAGGGGAATGGGACGACCGAGAATGAGATGGTTAGATGGCATCACCAACTCGATGGACATGAAATTGAGCAAGCTCTGGGAATTGGTGATGGACAGAGAAGCTTGGTGTGCTACAGTCCATGGAGTTGCAAAGATTTGGACAAAACTGAGCGACTGAACTGAACTGAATAAAAAAAAATTAAAAAACAACATCAACTTAAATGGGGTAGTATAATTCCTCAGTTCAGTTCAGTTTAATTACTATTTACCTCAAAGTTCAGAAGGTAATATTCAAGACCATTATGATGGCTTTCCTCTCTCTTCCTTGAAGATCCAGGCTCCTTCCATCTTTTGGATCTTTCATCACCCAGAGTTGTCCCTTGTCTCAAAGCCCAAGAATATATTTCAATCATCAGATCCATGTTCCAAGAAGCTGGATGGATGAAAGGATAAAAAGGAAGAAAAGGATTATGTTGTTTGCTGAAGAGGGTTCAGAGCAGACTTTACAACACTCCCATCTACAGCCACTGGCTAGACCTAAGGATATGGTAACACCCGGAGAGGATAGACAAGGTGGTCTTCATTTTGTTTCATCCAGTGAGAAATTCTATTTTTATGGAGGAAGCCTATGATAGACACTGGAGGACAAATAGCAATTCCCACTTTACTGTGTATAAAATCAATTTGAAGGTTTTTGGGTTTTTGGTTGTTGTTGTTGTTGTTTGTTTTTTAAAGAAAGATATTTTAATTCCAAGAATCATGCCTATAGAATTGTTTAAAACAGCCAAAGCTAACAAAAAGGTCACTGAGATCTGGTAAGATTTGGGAAACTATGAATAACTGAGTGTTTATGATACCGTGGTTCATGCTGGGCCTTCATGGATGAATTTTAGGGGATCTGTTAACCTTCTAAAATTATATGCAGATTTGGAGGCATTTGTGCAGAGTCCTGGGAGACGCTTCAGAGCTTCTGATAGGTTCTCAGAGGTGTCTATGATCCCACTTCCCAAAGAAGTTAAAATTAATGTTTAAAAATGAGTTTAGGTTAATCTTCAAAGAAGACATACAGATGGCTAACAAACACATGAAAAGACGCTCAACATCACTCATTATTATAGAAATGCAAATCAAGGCTACAATGGTGTATCACCTCACACCAATCAGAATGGCCATCATCAAAAAGTCTACAAACAACAAATGCTGGAGAGGGTGTGGAGAAAAGGGAAACGCTCTTGCATTGTTGGTGGGAATGTAAATTGACACAGCCACTATGGAAGGTGGTATGGAGATTCCTTAAAAAACTAGGAATAGAACCACCATATGACCCAGCAATCCCACTCCTAGGCATATACCCCGAGGAAACAAAAATTGAAAAAACACATGTATCCCATTGTTCATTGCGGCACTATTTACAATAGCTAGAACATAGAAGCAACCTAGATGTCCATCAACAGATGAATGGATAAAGAAGTTGTGGTACATACAATGGATTATTACTTAACCATAAAAAGGAATGCCTTTGAGTCAGTTCTAATGAGTTGGATGAACCTAGAATCTATCATATAGAGTGAAGTAAGTCAGAAAGAGAAAGATAAATATCTTATTCTAACGCATATATACAGAATCTGGAAAAATGGTACTGAAGAATTTATTTACAGGGTAGCAGTGGAGAAACAGACATAGAAAATAGACTTATGGACAAGGGGAGAGGGGAAGAAAGGGTGAGATGGATGGAAAGAGTAACATGGAAACTTACATTGCCAGATATAAAATAGATAGCCAATGGGAATTTGCTATATGGCTCAAGAAACTCAAACAGGGGCTCTGTATCAACCTAGAGGGGTAGGGTAGGGAGGGAGATGGGAGGAAAGTTCAAAAGGGAGGGGATAAATGTATACCTATGGCTGAATCATGCTGAGGTTTGACAGAAAACAACAAAATTCTGTAAAGCAATTATCTTTCAAAAAAAATAAATACATTTTAAAAAATGAGTTTAGGTTAAATCTTATGAATTCTACTTACATATTTACTCACTGTTGAAGATTGAGAGAAAATTAGCCCAACCAAGTCCTGTAATATAATGCATATAATTAAATGGTGCAGCAGGTATTTATAAATGGGGAAGTTTGCCCTCTAGGCTTTTAGATTGCACCACTCACCCAGTATGTAAACTTCTTTATTACTAGTTATTGTTTTATATCTTGCTCACTAAGGAAATCACATCTCCTTTAAGGTAGGACTTTGTTCTTTATCTTTGCATGATGTCAAGGGCAACTCCTTGCCAATAGTGAGTATCCTGCTGATTGCCAGATACCCAGTCTAGTCATTCCCTATTAACTATCTGTCTGGCTTGGTCCTATCTATTTACTGCTCCACCAGACTGGACTCACCAGAGAAGAGTCCATTGGTGATAAAAAGCTATTATTCTCCTCTCATTTTTTAACTTCTTTTTCTGCTTCCTAATCTTTCTCTGAAATTAGGTTGCATAGATATGGTACCCTACTCTTTGTAGACAGGATAACGAGCTTGAACTTTAGATATGTTAATTTCCCAAGTGTTGATAACAAGCCTGCAGTGCAGGTTGATAGAAAACCAAATTTCTTCGTTAGCTGTCCTGGCTCTATCCACTTAACAACACACTTTTTGCAGGGGATGAAGGACAAGACTTATCATTGTCATTTCAATACCAAGCAGGATTCCCCAAGCCTTCTACCATTGTGTTCTAGGCTGAGAAATAAGAAGTGGATTTTATCAACAATATACAACTAGAGAACTTCAGACTTTCAAGGGCTCAACAAGAATCCTTACAGCAATCACTTAGACACTGCTGCTGCTGCTGCTAAGTCACTTCAGTCGTGTCCGACTCTGTGCGACCCCATAGACGGCAGCCCACCAGGCTCCCCCGTCCCTGGGATTCTCCAGGCAAGAACACTGGAGTGGGTTGCCATTTCCTTCTAACTTTCAAGGGCTCAACAAGAATCCTTACAGCAATCACTTAGACACTACATCAGCTCTATTTGGGGGCAAATAAGGCAATAATAATTGGAGAAGGCAATGGCACTCCACTCCAGTACTCTTGCCTGGAAAATCCCATGGACGGAGGAGCCTGGTAGACTGCAGTCCATGGGGTCGCAAAGAGTCGGACATGACTGAGTGACTTCACTTTGACTTTTCACTTTCATGCATTGGAGAAGGAAAGGCAACCCACTCCAGTATTCTTGCCTGGAGAATCCCAGGGATGGGGGAGCCTGGTGGGCTGCCACCTATGGGGTCGCACAGATTCGGACACGACTGAAGCAACTTAGCAGCAGTAGCGGCAGCAAGGCAATAATAATAATTGTTAACATTTATTGAACTATTTTAATTATTTTTTCTTCTAAAGAGCGCCTACTATGTTTCAGGCCTAAGCTAAATATTTTATTAATACATAAACCTAAGTTGATCCCTGGGTCAGGAAAATCCTCTAGAGAAGGAAATGGCAACCCAGCCTGGTATTCTTGTCTGGGGAATCCCATGAACAAAGGAGCCTGGCAGGCTAGAGTCCACTGAGTTGCAAAGAGTTGGACACAATTTAGCAACTAAAGCACCACCACCAATCCTTCCCGTGGCCTGAGCAAATTTACTGGCGATATTTTTCTCCCCATTTCATAGATGAGGAAACCAAAGCACAGTACAGTAAGTTCCCGTCATACATACGAGTCCCGTTCTGAGAGTGCATTCATAAGTCCAATTTATTGGTAAAGTCCAACAGAGTTAGCCTAGGTACTCAACTACCACATTTGGCTATATAATACGGTGCTGTAGTAGGTTTATAATATTTTTCAACCCTGAATATTCATTGGAAGGACTGATGCTGAAGCTGAAGCTCCTATAATTTGGCCACCTGATGCGAAGAGCTGACTCATTGAAAAGACTCTGATGTTGGGAAAGACTAAGGACAGGAGGAGAAGGGGGCGACAGAGGACGAGATGGTTGGATCTCATCACGGACTTAATGGACATGAGTTTGAGCAAACTCTGGGAGATAGTGAAGGACAGGGAAGCCCGGTGGCTGCAGTCCATGCGGTCGCAAAGAGTCAGACACGACTTAGTGACTGAACAACAGTAACTTTTCACACAAATAATATGTTTAAAAAAAACACAAAAAGTGAAGAAAATATTTTTGATCTTACAGTACAGTACCTTGAAAAGTACAGTAGTACAGTACAACAGCTGACATACAAGGGCACGCTCACAGCTTTGAAGGTTCACAACTTGTAGGTTCATACGTAGGGGACTCATGTAAAGCAACTTCTCCAATGTCACACAACTAATAAGTAAAGGAGACAGATTTCAAACTAGGCTCCAGACTCCAGACTCCCAATCATTGCTTCTCAAGGAAGTCAGGACAGGCACCAAAAATCCAAGTCCTTAAGTTTTTACATTTTCAGTATGCTATAGTGGTTAAAAGCACACACTCTAGAGTCAGGTAAAGCTGTGTTTTAATTTCATGTCCACTAGTACTAACTTGGGTAAATTATTTAAGCTTAATTCACTGAATCATTTAAGCCCTCTAAGCGCTTTCTCATCAACATCATCTCCATCCTAGTATCTATCTCGTACGATTGCCATGTAGATTACGTGTAAATTGCTTTACACAGTGCCTGGCACAAAGCACCTACTGGAGACACACATGTATAAATAGACACAAGGATGTGGATGGGAGACTTGAGACTCCATTCAAATTATTCAGTTCCTATTCAATCACACTTTGCCATTAAAGAAAATATCGCTAGAGAGAGTTGTTGAATCAAAAGACCTAAGTAATAAAGGGAGACGGGGAGCAGGAAAAAATTGGATTCTAGAATCCAGTTTTGCACAGGGGACTTCCATTTAATACACTCACAGGGTCTGTGAGAACAGGTTGAGAATCAGCCTTCCAAATGCAGCCATTGGCAATGTTCAGGTCTTATTCTGAGATGACTTAGTGCAGGGGGAGGAAAATGACCCACACAGGTGAAGTCCTGCTCCAAACGAAGGAGAAGAGGGAACATGTCCACTGCACATGGTGTATCAAACAAGGAGGGAAGAAGACTGTTCAGCAACCCTGACTATTGTCTAGTTCATTAGGAAGACAAACTCAGCCTCAGACAAGGAATATTAGGGGTGGAAAATTAAATGAAGCTTTGTACATTAGGTCTCTTAAATGTCACATTAAACACTTGAGACAAAGACTCAGAGAATCTAGAAAATGCAACAAACTAGTGAATATAACAAAAAAGAAGTAGATTCACAGATACATAGAAAAAACTAATGATTGTCATTGGGGGAATGGGGTGCAATCCAGGGTTGGGACATTGAGAGCTACAAACTGTTGGATGTACAGTAGGCTACAAGGGTATAGTGTACAACACAGGAAATACAACGAATATTTTGCAATAACTGTAAATGGAGTGTAACCTTTAAAAGTTATATACTAAAAAATACCATGGCTGATGAAAGCATCTGTTGTAAAAAATAAAATGAAAATGAAAAGAAAAAGCCTCATGTGTTAAAGTAATATTGCCTACTAATAAATGTTTTGATTTTAAGATGCATAATAATTGAAGGAGGGTATTCAAAATAAGATGCCTCATAATTTCAAAGATGTTTTAGAAAGTGTTAAAAATTTGCAAGAGCTTACAGAAGACAGCAAATGCAAAATCACCTCAGAGGTCTTTTTTCACAGTTTCAGGAAAGAAAATAAGGTTGGTAGTGGAAAATTACATTGGATGTTTTTAAATCACCATTCCATCTTCTTCCCTGGAGCCTAGAAACCGTCCTGCATTCATCCACTAGGTTTGGATTGTTACAGGATCACTGCAAAACAGTGAGGAATAATTAATATGGCAGAAACCCATCAAGTTGTCTCTGTAAGGTCAAATGCATGATGTGTAGAATATAATTAGGAGGTTAAAATGGCCTGCCAACTTTTACAGTATTAGCTGTTTGTAGGGGTCAATACCTTTCAAGGATATGGGCCCAAGAATGAAATTTCTAAGGAGATGGTAGAATTTTGCATTGGCTTTAACCACCTAAGGCAATACGTTTTTTAAATCCCTTAAAAATATTAAAAGCACATAACATTTTAAAACCTCAGGTACATTCTGGAGTCAGTAGTAAGTGAAACAAACAAATATATCCACTAAATTGAAATCTTTAGTTCCATTCTGTTCAAATTAAAGTGTAACAAACAATTTTCTGACCTCTGCTCCCAAGTCATACCAGACCTTTGGAAAAACCATAAAGCAATTTGTGAGATGAGAGAAAAGAGAGGAAGAGAGGGAGCATCTAAGACTTTGTTATGATATCCTAAATATCGATAAACTTATAATTAAATTAACAAGTGTACAGTAATTATCAATCAGAATTTTTAAAAGAGAAAAATCTCTAAGGTTCATACATGGATATCTGTGCATCAGGATATAGGTTCAGGAAGAATTTGGGGACATAGCTAAAAGGAGAGAGCTAACTTAAGTATGCATGTTTTTGGAGAGGGGTTGCTAGAAAGAGAAAGAAAAATGAAGAGCCTCTTGTCACACTGTATTCTTATGGCCAAAGGGCCCCAGTGACCAGCATGACCACTCCCATCCCTTATGAAGGCCAAATAGTTCTAGTTATAAACAGATGGGCAAATATGTGTTTATATGTATGAATATGTCTCTAGACATATATATGCCATTAAAATATTTATTGAACACCAATTATGTGCTAGGTACTCTTTCAAGCATTTTTAATACATGATCTCATTTAATTCACGAAACAACCTTAGAAGAAAGAGGCATTTTCCCCATTTCGTTGAGCAAAAACTCAGGCTTCTATAGGTTATGTAACTTCCTCAAAACGACCCAGCTAATAACTGTACTCTGAAGTCTTTGCTTGTAACACCACATCATGCTGTTTATCCAAACACCAAAGGCCTCCCTCCTTGATAAAAGAGGCTCCAACCAAGTGATTGGGAGCTAGGTTCACTAGGGTCATTAGGATAACCCTGGATGTCCTAACTGACTTTGGGGGACTTCCCTGCCCATCCAGCGATTAAGACTCTCTGCTTCCAATGCAGGGGATGGGGGTTCCATCCCTGACAGAGGAACTAAGTTTCCCACATGCCATGCAGCATGACAGAAAAAAAAAAGAAAATCACAAATTGACTTTTGTGACTTTAGAAAATCCCTAAGGTGCCCTGGGGCTTCCCTGGTGGCTCAGCGATAAAGAATCCGCCTGCCAATGAAGCAGACGTGGGTTCGATGCCTGGGTCGGGAAGATCCCCTGGAGAAGGAAATAGCAACCAGCTCCAGTATTCTTGCCTGGGAAATCCCATGGACAGAGGAACCTGGTGGACTACAGTCCATGGGGTTGCAAAGTGTCGGACAGGACTGAGCAACTAAAACAACCGCAAAGTGGTCCGGATGCCTCTCCGCATTTCCCCATCTCCCCTCCTTCTGGTTGGTCTTCTGCCTAAACTGCTAAAGGAAACCAGACAAAACAATGTAGGACAGACCAAAGCCAGGTCTATTAACTACAGCAAAACATGTGCCTCTCAGTGCATTGCGTACCTCCAAGAGATTTTATGTCAATAATTTCAACTCCCGATGACCCCCTTTCTTAAACCCACGTCCCGTTTAATTGTGACCGTCATCGTGGTGGGAGTGGATTTCCACTGGCTCTCCTTTGCCAGGTATCAGAGGTCCTATTTCAAGGTCCATATTCCTAAGACTCTTCAGTGTACCACCCAGTTCTGACTCATAAAACACAATGAGGAATTTACAACACTGATTTTTGCCATTGGCATAAAATTAGCCACCTAATTCCATGTATGCAGAGGATTTTTTCCCTAATTACTTCTTTATTAAACTGTTCATGTCACAGCAGGAGGGCACGCTGATGTTTCTGTACCTCAGAAACGTAATGAGATGGTGAGCCGGGGTCTCCCTCTGCCCTCCTCCCTGCACGGGCCTGGCAGGGCCTGCCCCATGGACCTCATCGGTAGGCTGCCTTTCCCTCGGGTACAGTTTGGACAATGGGCAGGAGTCCCACAGCTGGAGTAACTAGTGTCCCGTCTCCCTCTGTGTGTGGGTTCACTCTGGTTTTCTGTGTCCCTCAAAGAAGCCACAGCTCCTGTCACGTGGCCCTCCCCAAACAGCTCTCTCTCTGATCCCATAAACCGTTCTCTTTATATCTAGGGGTGATGGCTCCCTGTGTGTGCCAGCCTTGGGATACTGCACCATCTCTTGTGTTGTCTCCCTAAACTCTGTCCTCATCTCTTTTTTTTTGTCTTTAAAAAGTCTTTTATTTATATTTGCGTGAAAATTTTGATGATAACACCATTACAAGTTTAGCAAAGAAAGAAAAATACTCATAACCTAAATACAACTCATAATTTTTGTTAACTCCCTGTTAATAGTCAACATTTTTAACAGTCATAAACATGACATATGAATAATTTTATATCCTGCTTCTTCACTTAACCTGCCATTGTTCACATTTTCCCATATATTTTGAAAGTTTACGACTTTCTAAATTGCAGTATTGTTGATTTACGATATTATATTATTTTCAGGTATAGCACATGGTGATTCAAAATTTTTATAGATTATGCTCCACTTGCAGTTACTATAAAATATTGGCTATATTCCCTGTGCTGTCCAATATATCCTCATAGCTTATTTTATACATAGTAGTTTGTACCTCTTAACCCCGACCCCTAGCTTACCCTGCCCCCACTTCTGTAAAATGCTCCCTTTATTCAACTCCCCTAAATATCCATTTGGCATGAACACTCTCTTCCTGTTTCCTGCACTCTGATAAATACAGATGGCATTCATGTGACTTGAGATTTTCCATGTGTGATGATTGCCTGTTTCATCAAGTGATGTCATTAGAGGCTGAATCTACCTGTGCACTGCATGGCTGTGATTTCACTACAATCAAACTTTCCCTTGTGTGGGAAGAAAACACTATGGTAAGTGCATCATCAGGGTGTCATGCAGACGAAATGATGCCTAAATGTCTTCTGACAGAGGTCAATCTACGGGTCAGACTGGCCCACAAAGGCCACCTGAGTCCTCAGTATAACTCTGTTTAAAAGCCAAAATGAGGAGGGGAGGGATAAAATAGGAGTTTGGGACTAACATATGCACACTATTATATGTGGGCTTTCCTGGTGGCTCAGAGGTAAAGAATCTGCCTACAATGCAGGAGTCGCATGAGATGGGGATTCGATCCAAAAGAAAAATACTCATAACCTAAACACAACTCATAATTTTTGTTAACTCCCTGTTAATAGTCAACATTTTTAACAGTCATAAACATGACATATGAATAATTTTATATCCTGCTTCTTCACTTAACCTGCCATTGTTCACATTTTCCCATATATTTTGAAAGTTTACGACTTTCTAAATTGCAGTATTGTTGATTTACGATATTATATTATTTTCAGGTATAGCACATGGTGATTCAAAATTTTTATAGATTATGCTCCACTTGCAGTTACTATAAAATATTGGCTATATTCCCTGTGCTGTCCAATATATCCTCATAGCTTATTTTATACATAGTAGTTTGTACCTCTTAACCCCGACCCCTAGCTTACCCTGCCCCCACTTCTGTAAAATGCTCCCTTTATTCAACTCCCCTAAATATCCATTTGGCATGAACACTCTCTTCCTGTTTCCTGCACTCTGATAAATACAGATGGCATTCATGTGACTTGAGATTTTCCATGTGTGATGATTGCCTGTTTCATCAAGTGATGTCATTAGAGGCTGAATCTACCTGTGCACTGCATGGCTGTGATTTCACTACAATCAAACTTTCCCTTGTGTGGGAAGAAAACACTATGGTAAGTGCATCATCAGGGTGTCATGCAGACGAAATGATGCCTAAATGTCTTCTGACAGAGGTCAATCTACGGGTCAGACTGGCCCACAAAGGCCACCTGAGTCCTCAGTATAACTCTGTTTAAAAGCCAAAATGAGGAGGGGAGGGATAAAATAGGAGTTTGGGACTAACATATACACACTATTATATGTGGGCTTTCCTGGTGGCTCAGAGGTAAAGAATCTGCCTACAATGCAGGAGTCGCATGAGATGGGGATTCGATCCCAGGATCAGGAAGATCCCCTGGAGGAGGGCATGGCAACCCACTCCAGTATTCTTGTCTGGAGAATCCCATGGATAGAGGAGCCTGGTGGGCTACAGTCCATAGGATCGCAAAAAGTCGGACACGACTGAAGCAACTTAGCACACACATATGTGTGCCCTACTATATGTAAAGTAGATAATCAACAAGGACTTACGGTATAGCACAGGGAATCGACCCAATATTCTGTAATAACCTATATCGAAAAGAATCTGAAAAGGAATGGATATATGTATACGCATAACTGAACCACTTTGCTGTACAAGAAAAACTTAACAATATTATAAATCAACTATACCCCAATATAAAATAAAAATTAAATTTTAAAAAAGGCCAAAATGAAATAAACAAAAATGGAGACTTGACATGAAGAAGTAAGGATGATCATCCCATCAAGTTTCTTAGAGGAAACCAGAACTTTCTCCTGGAGATCATCCAGACTCTCTGGTTTTCCAAGTTGTTTTCTCGATCCTTTGTGTACCCTACAGTTGAAAGCACGTCCTAATATTTATTGTTAATATGCCTGAGGATGAGATTAAGTCCTTTCAAAACCTTCAGTTCAGATTGGGAGGCCAATCAAACCAGGTCTCTGCCTTTGAGGAGGAGAGCCACAGCTGCTTTGGACAGAACCTGGGCCCAGAGTGGGGTTTGCTCTGCTCAGTGTTGGAGACCAACAAGGTCTTCTGCCCTTTTCTGAGACCCTAAGAGGGAATGTCATAGAAAGAAGTAAAGCCACAGCTTTGGTTTTGTTGGTTTTACTTACTTATTTATTATTAAAACTTGCTTTTTTTTTTTTTTTCCTGTTGAATCAAGTGCCATCTCCCAATTACAGTTAGATTATCACGCTTTACAAATATCAGCACAGTTAGCACCACCTCATCAATAACTGAAATAATAAATCAAACTGTTAATAGGTCTCAGTGGTTATGTCCTCTCTAGATTGTTAGGGATTTATATGGTCAGGAACTCATTTGTTTGCTTTAGCTTTTAGCTTTCTTGGTTATATCTCCAAATACGAAAGAGGTGAGAGGTTCTTGCTGTCATGATAAAGAATTCAGCAGCAAACAGACTCCAGTTTGGGGAAATAATTATAATTGAGTAAATCCTGTAGTCAAACCCAAATAAACCCCGAAGTCATCAAAACAGAAGATTGGACTGTGCTGAATTTTTCTGCAGGTCTGGCCATGTCAGCCAGTCCAGCACACCCCTACACTCTTTCACTAACTGAAGCCCAGAAAAATCCTCTTCCAGGACCTGCCGGGAGTTGCACATCAGCCTTGATTTCTCAGGAACCAGGAGCTCCAGTTTATCAAGGACCTGATGGTAGGTGGCCTGCAGTCCCAGGTGCCAGGCACTGACATCTCTGCAGATGAGCGACTGTAGGCCACCAGGTGGGAGAGTGGCCACGTGCTCGTCCCTGGCTGGCCAGGGAGAGCAGCTTGTCACTTCCCGCTGCCTCGCACCCTCCTCTCCTCCAGGGAGCCCTTCCTGTAGCTCAGCCTGCTTCCCTATGAACTTAGTGGCCTGCCCCAGAGATTGTTTATTTTTTTCCATGAAGAGGAAGGAGGCTATAAAGTAGCAAAAGTTGGCCTGACCGTCAAGCAACCTGAGCTTCTGTCTTGTACTTGACTTTTGGCAAGCCACTTGGCAACTGTATGCCTCTGTCTCCACCTGTAGAGTGAGATGGCTGAACGGTCTTACTGTGTGCCAGCACAAAGGAGGTGGTGAGAATTTAAAATGGGCACCCACTGCTGCAGAGGCTGGACTCAGGCAGGCTGCCTGGGTTTGGCTCTTGGCCTCAGGAGTTGGCCCTGGCATCAATGTTCTAATCTGAAAATTGGGTATTGCTGTGAGGATGAAGTGAGTGCACATGCATACAACGATAAGAACATGTCCTGAGACATGGAAAATGCCAAGTGGTAGCTGGTAGTACTAAACGCAAGCAGGTGTGTGAGGTGAGGGGGACCCCTCACATGACTTATGTTTCCATCAGGTGTGAGAACTGTGGAAACCCAGCCTTACTCTGAAGGCTAACCTCATCTTAGCCTCACACTGAGTTGCTTGTGGAGCCCGTGGAACATCAGCTCTGTCACAGGACAGTTTTGGGAGAAGACCATACTCCACTGTTTTTTTTTTCCTTCTGTCTCAAATGGACAATTTGCAATACATGATAATACCATCAGCATCTGTTTCTGAACATTTCTACTCATAAGAACCAAAAAAACTCCCAAGAAGAAACTGCTTTTCTCTCCACTGGACTAGAGTCTTTCTGAAACAGCTTTCTACCAGGAGATTAATTATAGAAGTCACGGTATTTCCTGAAAATGGTAAAACATTTGAAAGGAGTCTTAAGACACTGCTTGATAAATGGCTTGACTCTTTATTGCCTAACAATCCAAAAGAAAAATGCGTGTTTGAAACAGAACAGGATGTAATGGAAATCTAAGTAGATGGACTGTAAAATGGATTTTATTAACTATTTACAGTGGCTATGTAAATTGTTTTCATCTCTGCTTGAGAAAGTTCCCTGTTAGGGTTTCTGAGCCTTCCTTGATGCTTCTCTGATTTGTGGTGTAAAGATGAGTGGCTCCAAATGTGAGTGTTGTCAGCAAGATCTCCAGATAAGCCTCACTAGGTTACTGCAAACCTTGCCTTAGAGAGGGACTGTGTCCTTCAGAGAGAGCGTCTTCCATTAAAGACAGGAAAAAAACTAAGAAGAAACAGTGCCTTTGCATCCTGAAGGCCTCATGTCACCATTGTTTCCGGCAATTTGTCTCTATTGTAATAGACCCAGATGGTGCAGTTCAGTGGTGAGGTCATCTCTTAAAACCTAATATGTAATTGACTCTACAACTTGCTTATCTAAATATGACCTTTCTATAGTCCCATTTGTGAAAAGTCCATCCCAGTTCACCCATATGTTTGGAAAGGGTTTCACTTTACTATTTTAAAACGTTAAGTCGCTCTTGTCTCAAAATACACGGTCACTTTTCCATTCTTTGTGGGATCTATCAAGCAGTTTGTGAATTATGGAGACCCCTGGCTTCTCTGCTCCTGGCCTGCCTTCTGATGCAGTCACTGAACACTGGGAGAGCCTTGGGGCCCTGTGGTGCTGTGCTACCAACATACGAGTTACCTACAAAATGAGGGCATCCTAAAGCCATCTTTTCTATTAAAAAAAAGTGAAAATTGACATTTCAAAAGAAGTACTAGGACTGTCATCACAGTAGGAAAAATATCAGAATGCTGTTCTACTTCTTTACACTAAATTATGGTTTAGTATTATTTTTATTTTTAATTATATTTTAATTATATACTGGGGCAGTTGCACCATAGTCTACTTAGCTCTTAGGCCTTCTAAAGTCTTACTCAGTCCTGATAGGGATTGAGTAAGGATAGGACTCCAGGCTGAGATGTTCATGAAAGGGCCTCACATGTGCTACTGCTGCTTCTGTGTTGTAGGACCCATGAGATGGGACCGTGAGTCCTGCCTTTCTGTTCTCAGATCACAGCGTGATACTGGGCATAACGTAAGTGCACAATAAAGACCCTTATAATTATACTCACTGTCTCTAATATTAACAGTTCCACTGAAGGGTGCTATTAAGGCAGCTCAGTTTCAGTGACGAAGCTGATGAATGCTCACTTGTTGGACATAGCTCTGTCCCTACAACTGGTGGAGGAGAGAAATGGGTTTGAAAAAGTTAGCTTATGCTGGGCACTGTGCTGGCTGCTTTCTTTCATTCTTTTTTTAAATTTTTTAAAAATTGAAGTATGGCTGATTTACAATGTTGTGTTAATTTCTGCTTACAGTAAAGTGACTTAGTTATGCATTCTTTTTCATATTCTTTTCCATTATGATTTATCGCAAGACATTGTATAATTCCCTGTGCTATACAGTGTGGGTGTGTGTGTTAGTTGCTCAATCATCTCCAACTCTTTGTGACCCCATAGACAGTAGCCTGCCAGGCTCCTCTGTCCATGGAATTCTCCAGGCAAGAATACTGGAGTGGGTTCCCATTCCCTTTTCCAGGGGATCTTCCTGACCTCGGGGTTGAACCCTGGTCTTCTGCATTGCAGACAGATTCTTTACCATCTGAGGTATCAGAGAAGCCCAATATAGAAGTGTTATATGATAGAACTTGGTTATTTATCTATTCTGTATATTGAGTTGACTAGAATGTTCATTCTGGTTTTTCTGTATGATCTTATGAAAAACCTGAACCAACTAGGGCTTCCCTGCTAGCTCAGATGGTAGAGAATCTGCCTGCAATGCAGAAGACCAGGGTTTGATCCCTGGGTCAGGAAGGTCCCCTGGAGAAGGAAATGGCAACCCACTCCAGTATTCCTGTCTGGAGAATTCCACGGACAGAGGAGCCTGATGGGCTACAGTCCATGGGGTTGCAANGCTAGCTCAGATGGTAGAGAATCTGCCTGCAATGCAGAAGACCAGGGTTTGATCCCTGGGTCAGGAAGGTCCCCTGGAGAAGGAAATGGCAACCCACTCCAGTATTCTTGCCTGGAGAATTCCACGGACAGAGGAGCCTGATGGGCTACAGTCCATGGGGTTGCAAAGAGTCGGACACGGCTAAGTGACTAGCACACACAATATATAATAGTTTGCATCTTCCAACCCTAAACTTCCAACCTGTATTAACTCTTTTTTAATCCTCATATCAAACTCTGAAGTTGATATTAGCTCCATTTTACCCACAAAAACCCTGAAGCTCAAAGGTTGATCTACTTGACCAAAGCCCTTCTACAGAAATGAAAGAGTGGAGCATTAGACCAAGATCTATCTGACCCCAAAACTCACACTCCTTTCATTACACGTGATGCCAGATCACCTAGAGTTCAACAGGTTGATCGCTGGGGTACAAAAACTAAGATAGATGCACTGGAAATAGCTCAGCAAGTCACTATCTAACAAGTTGTGCTTAGCATTAGAAATTAAAATTAAGGACCTATGCATAAGAGTGCAGGTAGGAGTGGGGGTAGAGGAAATTCCCTGCACGTTTTAGGTCTCCAGGGAAAAATTCCTGGGTCTGAATAAATCTCAGAAAACTCTTAGGGACCAGGTCTTTTCTTAGATGTTTGAGAAGAGCTGGATTTGGGGTGGAGCCAAGCATGAAACTAAAGGCTGTTGCATAAGCCTTTGATTTTGTCCCTTTTCTGAGCTGTGAAGGTGGGTATGAGTGAAGAAGTTGTCAGCATCTAAGGAATGGTGCTGTGATTCTGGTAAAGGAAAGAAGGAAAACACTTCCCATCCTCTTTTCTTCTACCTCAAACACTGATTCAGTTCAAGACTATTTTCAGGAAATCCTGGAATTTCCACAACTAATCAACTTGTGGCAACAGCAGGGACGCTGGAAAGCAAACTCAGAAGGTCAGGGGCAGGGAAGGGTCTGGGCGGTAAAGCGATCTCGCCTTTCTGCCTGAGGGATATCTACACGGATGTCCCAACTTTGGATGCTTCAACTTCACAATTTTTCAGCTTTACAGTGGTTTGAAAGTGATACCCATTCAGTAGAAATTGTACTTCAGAATTTTGATTCTTCCTCTTTTTCCCTAGCAAGTGATGTATGGTAGGACACTCCCTTGTAATGCCGGGCAGTGGCAGCCACTGCAGCTCCCAGTCAGCTCTGCGATCATGAGAGCAAAGAACTGGCATTTTTTCAACTGTTCTCAACATGGATGCTCGTTCAGTTTTTCACTTTCAGCACACTAATCAATAAATTACATGAAATATTCAACACAATTATAATTACAAAATAGGCTTTGTGTTAGATGATTTTGCTCCACCACAGGCACATTTAAGGTGGACTAGGCTCAGCTACAAATGTTCTATAAGTTAGGTGTATTAAATGCATTTTGACTTACAATATTTTCAACTTATGATGGGTTTACTGAGATGTAACCCCATCATAAGTCAAGGAAGATCTATGCTTCTAAGTGACATGAGACTGACCAACTCTTCTTCCTAACAACAGAAAGGAAAGAGCCTGAACTAGAAGGGCAAAAGGTATTAAACTGCATATATAAAGAATTTTCTTAAATGGAGGGCAGAGGCATGTTATTCTACAGATGCTTTTGAAACAGGAGTCAAAATTTACCTGCTGGATTGGTGTGGAGCAGTATAAGGTGCAGGTGGGTGGACAGGCAGTTCCAAAGTTTTTCCAGCCAAAATTTCTATATGATTCCTTTGGATAATTACCCATTCCATCTTTTTCTTTTTTAGCCTAGCTTTTCGTTGACTTCATTTATGATACAAAACAGAAAGTTATTCCCCAATTTCATAAGGCCAAGTCCAGGTCGTATAGAATAATGAAATGGGAAATCTCACAGACTCCAACATTAGACAATGAAAGAAGAAATTCACAGTCCCCTGGTCATGAAATGAAATGAGAAAATGCATTTCACTTCCTCCATGGCACATGGGCTTTTAAAGAGCAAGGAGAGCTAGGAGGATGGGTTATCATAGGTAATGCTTCTATATCTGGTTTACTTGTCAAACTAGATCTTTGTTTTCTATGATATTTAGATACACAGTGAATTATAAAATATAACATCAAAGTTAAGAGTATGAATTGAGTGTTAGGTGTGATAAGTCATGAAAAGAAGACGGCTTATGGGTGTGCTGACAAAACATTGAAGAACTCAGGCATAAGGTAATAACGAGTTGTGTCAACTAAGAGACATAAGGAAGAAAGGAGAATGAGATTT
This sequence comes from Cephalophus harveyi, assembly GCA_006410635.1. NCBI lineage: Eukaryota > Metazoa > Chordata > Mammalia > Artiodactyla > Bovidae > Cephalophus > Cephalophus harveyi. The sequence goes on from SJYT01002769.1 coordinate 258,324, forward strand.
GAAAAATAATAGAGAGTCCATGTGGCAGAGAGCTAATTATCTTGACATCTAATCTTCCAGGAGGCTAACAGTTAGTTCACTTGCTAAAAGTCATCTAGGAGTAAGTTACAGAGATATTTTTAAACATGCCATTTTCATAATCCAGCCATGCCTGCATCTGATCGTCAAACCCTTAAGGTCCAACTGTTGGAGCAAAATATGAAATGCTCTCTTCAGCTCTGTGCCTTAGACTCTGGGAGGTTATTAGCAATAATAAGCCCTTTATCACCATTCAGATGAATTTCTGAAATTTGCTATTAGTGCTTTGAGAGATGGCAGCACCTCTAAGTAAATCGTGGAATACTTTGTGTTGCTATTTTTGTCTGATTAGATTGAATGGTTTTAGAAAGGGGTCTGGGCAGAAGGACTGAGGAATATTGGAGGAATAAGAATAAAGCGCAAGACCTAGGCAGCATTCTAGTTCCAGAACTCCCTCTGATGGACTTCATCTTGGTCATTTAGAAAAGTTAATAGCTACATTGTTTTAGCCACTTTATGTGAATTAGCCCATTCATCTCTGCAACAACCCTATGAAATAGGTTCTATCATTATTAGTCCTATTTTACAGGTAAGGAAACTGGAGATCAGAGAGATCCCTAAGTAATTTGACCAAGGTCACAGAGTATGTAAACCACAGAGATCAAATTAGGACCCAGCTTTTCCTCCCCATAGAGTCCATGCTCTCAACTTCCTTGCTATTTGACATCTCTGAGCTTGTCAGCAATTACCATGTGTAGACAATGAGCTAGACACTGTGCTGGACCCTGAGCCATGGCTGAACATCAAAGGACTTCATGGGTTTGGGACATTATACATTTACAGTCTTTGGTTTCAGTCATTCACTGCGCTGTGCTCAGTCATATCTTTGCGACCCCATGGGCTGTAGCCCACCAGGCTCCTCTATCCATGGAATTCTCCAGGCAAGAATACTGGAATGGGTAGCCATTCCCTTCTTCAGCAAATTTTCCCGATCTAGGGATCGAACCTAGGTCTCCTGCATTGCAGGCAGGTTTTTTTTACCGCCAGGGAAGCCCAGCCGAGGCTATAGTGGGAATCAAAAAGCCACAACCCCTATTCTTATGACATTTACCATCCAGAAGCAAAGGGAGGCATTAAGCAAAGCATTTAAAATTTCTAAAAAATTTCAAGTGTGCAAAGAGCTCTGTAGAAGAAAGGGGTATTAATTTCCTCAATAGAATGAGAAAACTAAATTGTATACTCTCCCTTCAGGCTTGATTGTTGCTTTCTTTGCAGGAATTTACATCCCCCGATAGAACGGAAGCCAACAGTACAAATCAATAGACCTACAAAAATGCTGTTCAGGCCATAAAGTTTCTGTAAAAATAATCTATAAAAGCTCCATGTTCTCCAATTACAGCCTCCTTCCTTCTTTCTTAGGACTTCTCTGAGTGTTCTCCTAGGTTTGTTCTAATCTATACCATTTATAGAGTGCTGCAGAGTTGGCCAACACATTCCCAAATGTCATCCAGTTGGGTCTTCCCAACAGTCTTGACAGGTGGCTGCCTGTTCTTCCATTTTTAAAATAATGATAATACCTACTGGGCATTCCGTTATGTCCCAGACTTAAGCTCAGCACTTCACACACTTTATTCAATCAATTCCTCATAACAGCTCTATGAAGTAAATATCAAGATACACATTAAGGAAATCAAGGCTTCAAGAAATTTATCTGAAGTTCAGCAGCTGGGAGGTGGAGGAGCTGGCATTGTCTGCTTCATAGCCTGAGCTCATGGGAACCTGATGGGAGGTATGATTAGCCCAAGGCCATACAGGGGTGATGTTAGGACTTGAACTTGAGCGCTTAGTTCTTTCCTCCATGACCCGGAAACCTCCTATACCTAGGTCTGCTTCTGGTGTTTGGGCACATAGGCTAGTGGAAAGATATTTTGAAAGTAACTCAAGTGTAGATAAATTGAGCAATATGTTCCACTTCATTTTAAAGTGACATGGCTATTATCAACTTGTTTCATTTCTGGGAACAAAGAAGGTTTTCATTTAGAAGGCAGAATCATTAACAGAAGTATTTCCCATGTATGACTGGAGTTGATCCCTACTGTAGCTTTATTCTGCTTTTGACATGTTTATTATTGTGATAGTAAAAGTCAAGAAATGCAGAAGCCTTGAACGCAGACAGGCCAAAATTAACTTCTAATATAGTCAGCTGAAAGAAACTGACCTCTCAGCTACTATAGTCATCAAATGTAGATATTATCCAAGAAAGTAAACTTTGAAAGATTTAATGTCCTTAGATGTCTCATTGCATTTTTTTCTGTGACCCAATCTTGTTTCTCTGAAGTTCTTATGTGTACAGAAGAGTACTCTTTAGAGTCTTTTGATTAAATACTCTTGATAGATGAGCAATACTATTTATATCAAACAGTTTAGTCTATAAAGGCTATGTAGAGCTATTCAAGGAATATAGTTGCCCATATTTTAAAATTCAAATATAAATGGGAAAATCTGGCTAATTTTAAGCAATGTTAAATTTTTAAAGACTGAAATTTAAGGTATCAAGAAAAGACAAGTAAATCAAACATACTTCAATATAAAAAAAAGAAAAGAAAAAATTGCTTGTTATAAAAAAGCTATATATTCTCAGGAATAAAAGTATAGGTGAAATAAAAAACAGAGAAACTAAAACATAATGGCTTGAGCACAGATAGAAGAATTTTAAAATCAGATTAAAAATAGGGGATAATTACAGATCAGGTTTTTGAATAGCAGTTTACTTCCCTGTCACTAGATGGGGCTCACTAGTTGAGGTTATTTTCTTTCCAGATTTGCATTTTGTGTCAGACAACATAAAGAATTCAATTGGGATTGGGGTTCAGCATTTTAAAAGATAAGTTATTGGAAGGTATTCAATGGGAATCCTAATAAGATTGACTTTTTTTGTTGACCACAATAGTCTTATTGAGCAAAGCTAGCTTTATCCCAATTTAACATGAAATAGGTCACTATTAGAAAAGACAGCTTTATTGTGTTTGTATTTGGGATTAACGGATAAAATAAATAGTTCTTTTCTTCCCACAGGGGTTGATGAGCCAGCTTTATTCTAAATGACTGAAGACTTCTGTTCTTTTCAACAAACACAGTCCTCCAATTAGGAGCTGCAAATAAGATTATATGCCCTGAATAAGTCTGAAAAGGTCCTTTTATAATTAGAAAGTTTGTGTGTGGGAAGTGGAAGCAGCATTAAGTGTTCACTGTGGCTTTATTAAGAGAGTGACATGAAGATTTCCCAAATCCTCATCTGAGTACTCTAAAATGATAAAATAAAAATCATAGAAAACAGTATGTATATTCCATTTCTTTTTTTTCCCCTGAAAGCTTTCACATCTAAGCTGTAGAAACAAATTCATGCTTTTTATTTTATCGGGCATATTTTAGAAACAGTGTTATTTCATAGTGCAAAAATTATTAAAATACAAGTTTAAATAATTTTGTTTAACGAATAGAATTAAAATGGCTTTGTCAATATAGAACATTCTGGATATTTTCACTGGAGCCCTTTTTTTGATTATCACTATGCTACTACTATGACATAATATTTTGTTAACTACTGCTGGATTTGATATATTTAGCTCCCTGGCCTGCAGATACACAGTAGTTATTGTATTCGTCTACCCTTGTAGACCAACCAGATTTTAGTATGTAAATGGATATTTCCGGATGAATAAATACACTCTCCACAGTGTGCTTAAGGACCCAGTGAGATGCAATCCCCACAGCCTCACAGAATAAGGCACAGTCACATTAGGGCAGCTTCCTCTGAACTAAGGATGGGGGAAGGCAAAGGTGACGTGGGAGAGGATGAGCTGAGAGTGCCTAGGTATGAGGGGAAAACCGCAGCTCAGACACAACTGACAGAACCAAGTCCAGTCTCCAGCTCAGCTTCCTCCACAAATACACTTTGGGTGCTTACCATAGCAGACACTGTCCTGGGCTTATGGATACAGCCGTGGACAGGTCAAAGACCCCTGCCCGTATGGAATTACATTCTAGTCATTTCTTCACTGTGTGACTCTGTTGTATCATTTTGGGTCACACTTTTTACCTGCAAAATGGGTATAACAATATCTACTTCACAGGGCGAGTAGACTGGAAACAATAAAGCTAGAGGACCCAAAAAGGCACTGACACCTAGGGGGGCATTCAAGAAATATTTCAGGAATGCATGAGTATATAGTCAGGGACTGACTCTCTATGGGTTTCCCTGGTGCCTCAGTGGTAGAGAATCCACCCACCAATACAGGAGGCAAGGGTTCTATCCCTGGGTCAGGAAGATCCCCTGGAGAAAGAAATGGGAACCCACTCCAGTATTCTTATCTAGGAAATTCCATGGACAGAGGATACTGGCCTGCTATAGTCCTTGAGGTCACAGAAGAGTTGGACATGCCTTAGTGACTAAAATAACAAGAACTCTCTGTAGCTGGTTTCCTAGACTATAAACCCTTCAAATTAAATTGCAGATATCACCTCCTGACATCTGAATTTTATGTACACATAATACACAAACACACACAGCCACCATTGAGAATCACTAAATATCTCAGGAGTAAAAAGATTCTATTGAGCTTTACTTTGTCTAGTTTAAGTTATGAAAAAATGGGAAACGAAATTGGATAACAATGTTGCATATGATCTTTCAAACTATACTCTCCCTACTTCACCCCTATCCAATCCAGAAATGTAGACAAGTCCCTCCCTCTAATGGTCACCGTGCCAAATAGATATTGAATGTGCTTAGCTTCTCACCTGTTGAATTGAGAGAACTTTCATTTCCAGATGGAACCATTGGCTTTATGTCATTGTAAGGTATATTTTAGACCAATGGTCCATCTGGCTGCATGCTGAAGTCATCTGGAGGAGCTTTATAACACCTAGGACCTATGATTCTTTACCGATAGTCCATAGTGTCGCAAAGAGTTGAACATGACAGAAACTGTTTAGCACAGTACCTATGATGTCTTGTCCATGACACCAAAAGCACAGGTAACAAAAACAAAATAAACAAGTGGGACTTTGTGAAATTAAAAACATTTTGTAGCGCAAAGGATACAATCAACAAAATGAAAAAGAAAGCTACTGAATAGGAGAAAAGATTTGCAAACCATATATGTGATAAGAGGTTAATATCCAAAATGTATAAGGAACCCTTACAATTCCATAGCAAAACCCAAACAATTAGCAAAGGCCTTGAATAGACGTTACTCTAAAAAAAGACATACAAATTGCCAAAAGTTACATGAAAATGTGCTCAACATCATTTAATCATGAAGGAAATGCAAACTAAAACTGTAATGAGATATCACCTCATAGCCAGTAGGATGGCATTAAAAACAAATCCAGAAAATAACAGATGTTGGTAAGGATGTGGAGAAATTGAAAACTTGAACACTAATGGTAGAAGTGTAAAAAAGAATAGCCATTGTGAAAAATAATGTGGAGGTTCCTCAAAAAAGTAAAAGTAGAACTGCTATATGATCCAACAATCTCACTTCTAGGCATTTAACCAGAAATTAGGATCTCAAAGAAATATTTACCCTCCAATGTTCACTGCAGCATAGTTCATAATGGCCAAGATATGGAACCAACCTAAATGTTAATCAGCATATGAATGGATACAGATGTGATATATTCATACAATGGAATATTATTCAGCTTTAAAAAAGAAGGAAATCCTGTCTTGTGCTACAGCATGGATGAAACTTAAGGACAATATGCCAAGTAAAATAAGCCAGTCACAGAGGGACAAATGCTGCATGATTCAATTTATATGACGTAGTCAAAGTGGTCAGCTCACTGCAGCCGCAAGTAGAATGGTGGTTGCCAAGGACTAGGAGGAAGGAGAAATGAAGAGCTGCTATTGAATGAATGTAGTCCTTCAATAACGCAAAATGAAAACGTTCTAGGGATGTGCTGTACAACCAAGTACATATAGTAAATGATATTGTACTGTACCTTAAAAAATCTGTTAAAAAGGTAAATTTCATGTTGTGTTTTTATATCATGAGAAAAAAAAAAAGGTGCCTGGCTCTATCCTAACCAATTAAATCAGAACTCCTGGGAGGTGGGAGGAGGAGATCCCTCTGTTGCTTTCAATGATGTTGTTGTTGACTTTCCTCTTTGAGCTGTGCACACTAGAGTTACATGCTACAGGAAAATCTCTATAAAGCTACATTATCTTCTTAAGTCTCTATCCTTTCACCCATATCTTTGCCTTAATATAACTCTAATAGTTAATGACACCTATTTTGATTAATGGCACCATCATCTTTCAACTTACCTGAGCTAGGAACTTGAGTGTCAGCCTAAACTCATCCCCTTTATCAGGTCATCCAAGTCTGTTAATTCTACATCTTAAAAATCTATCCATTCATCTCTCTTCTCTCTCTGTCTTTCTCTTTTCCTCCCCATTACCACTTTTTTAGAATGGCTTTTGTCTTTTCTAATGTTAAAATCTAATTTTGTTGCTGTCATCTTTAAAAAATTTCAACAAACAGCCTTAGCTTCAGAATAAAGTTTCAACCTAAGCCTATGCTCCTTTAACCTACGTTGTCCACTAAAATAGAAGGGCAAGCTCTATATAGCATATTCTACTCTCAACTCAAATGTGCCATCCCTCCCTGGCCTTTGAACATGGGCATAAGTTGTTCACACTCTCTGGAATATCCCTTATCCCTGTCCTCCATCTGGCCAGTTCCTCTTCAGACTTCAGGATCAGCTTACTAGTTGCATTAGTTAAGGGGTGAGGATAGGGGCAGCTACAGCAGTAAATAATATAACAAGCATGGCAGGTTGTGCCCAAAGGCTTTGAGCCTATGCACTTTCACTTCCAAAGCTGGCATTTGAAACCAACTGGCTAGCTTATAGGAGAGATTCTAAGGATCTACTCATCCCCTCATCTTTTCAGGTTAACCCAGAGGGAATGCTCTAGAGACAAGGGCACAAAGCCACAGAATTTTAATTGCAGTTTAGAATTACAAATGTGAGTAAGCCAAAGTTTGAAAAATTTGCAAAACGAAGAAATCACTATGAATTTTGCAACAATGCCAAGAATGGTTGTGAGTCGGCCCACACAAACATACACACTAGTTATATAAATACAGAAAGCTTTTTTTACCCATGCCCAACCTCTGAAACCAAAGCCAACACGCCCTTTGTGCCTACAACCTACTGAAATGAAAAGAGGAGGGGTCGAATGAGAGGAGGTAAGCTTTATACAGCATATTTTACATTCCTATAATTAATGCTCCTTTCGAATTACTAATCAAACTGGGCTTTGGATTTTGAGTGGACCTCTGTTCTAAATGTTGCAGTTGATGTGGATATGGCTATTGATTTTCTTTAGAAACTATTATCTTTTTGACAACCAAGGAAAATTATCTTCTTTGGATCTGACCTGCCAGATTTGATTCCCAAGAGACAATGAACATCCATTAGAGGGTCCATATATATTAATGAGCAAGCGGGTGATGAACTGCATACTCTGTAATTATATTCCACAATTGCTTCTACATTTTAAATAAATTCTGATATTTGCATGCATCATTGAAAACCAATTATTTATACATGTTGCAATTTTGACTCATAAAAAACGAACACTTGTTTTATACTTTTTGAGGATGGATAAAAGGAATGAATAGAAGATAATAGGTTCTCTGAAATGATCAGTTACCAAAAATATTTCTTTTTAATCCAAGAAAGTCTGTTAAATAGGAATGTTTGCATTATTTAGTTTGTTTACTTGCTTGTAGTTATTCTTGTTAAAATTTACAAGTCCAATTATTTGACTATGACATCGGAATTATGTCCAAATAATTAGAGAAACATTTGCCCAGTTGTAATTAAAGTTTCTGGGGTGAAAAGAATTTAAAAGATTATATAAGAGGTAATAAGTATATTATCATTATCTTCTGTTGAGTAACTCTTCATTTCCACTCAAGTAGGACTTGAAGGAGAGGGTTAGTTGTAGCTTAGTGAACACCAACTCCAAGCCAGACACTTAGAACATACTGACAAATAAGAAAAACCCCTCCCTCAAAAAACTTATATTTTAGAGGGTTGCAATTTATAGCATCTCATATAGGAAGTTATCAGCTACACAACACGTTCTCCATCAAGGCTGAGGGGAGCCAAGGTACTCCGTGACCTTGCATTAAGTGTAGGAAGGATCATGAATATTTCAGAGGCTGCAAAAATATCTGCAGGCTCATAAAGTTTTGGAACTAACATGAGGGAAGATTAAATTTGCTTTTAACAGATAGATGAAGCCAGGCTTGCTCACTTCTCCTGAACTCGCTTCTCATGTGAGAGATGGTAGATTATAGAGGTTCCAGGCATAGAGTCTGAAGTTAAGCTCTTAACAGTCTTGCTGCTTATCAGCCTATGAATTTAAGCAATGAGAATATGGCTTCTTTCCTCAATTTTCACTTCTGTACAATGGGAGTAACAATTGTGTTCATCCTGTAGGACTGTTATAAAGATTGGGTAAATTCATGCTTCCAGCAGGACTAGACCCATCAACAGGCTTCATAAGTACTAGCTATTACTCTCAGGATCTCACCTATTCTTTCTCAACCCAAATCCCTCTATGTATTTAGAATTCTGCTCCAAACCATTTCCAATGACTCATTTTAAGATTAACTCAAGAGGTTTCCTGGGGCTGACTTGACAAGAAGGGGGAAGAGGGGGCAATATTGTCCTCTCTCTCTCTGCCATCAGGTTTGAAATGACCTCGCTCAGTGCCTCTTTCTCTCTCTCTTTTGCACACCGCAGATTTTGGGGGGCTTTGAAGAATTCCATCTTAAAATGCAGATTCCCCTGAGAGAGGCCTCTTCCAGTCTCAAGGAGAACAGGGTAGGCAAGCGTGAGGCTCTGAGCTGAGGGGCAGCCAGCGCTTCGCAGCTGCATTTGTAAACACTGCATTTGCAAGGGAAAGATTCTGGCTCGATGCCGCCTTTTTCCCTGATGCTCTGAGATCTGTTGCAGGTCCCCTCCCAAAGCTCCATCTGTGAGAGGCAGAGCCAGCAGGAACAATTCTCAATGCACCAGTGTCTGGGATGCCAGGCAGATGAAGAGCTCAAGAGAGCGCTCAGAAGAGCAGCCACTCCCTCCCTCTATCAACAGGAACTTCAAGGAGGCAGACGTTAAAGCCAAGGGTTTAGACAGGCCGCACCTCTTTTTTCACTCCATCTCAGATTGCCGAGGTGAGGAGAATGCAGCATGTTAAAATGAACACAGAATCAGGTGGTACTTTTCTTCCAGGTGGTACTAATTGATCTGAGTTCTGTTGCTGTGGTGGGAAACGTTGCTGTCTGTAGGAGGAGAAATGACATGGAGAAGGGCATGGTCTGTCTGACTAGAGCAGGATTGTCCAGAAGAAATCTAGTGTGAGGCACAAATGTGAATGTGTCATTCTAAACTGTCTAGTAACCACATCTAAGAAAAGGAAAAATAAAGAGGAGAAATTCACTTTGGTAGTGTATTTAACTGAACCCAGTATATCTAGGACTTCATCATTTCATTGAGTAACCAATTCAAAAACATGGATAAGATTTTTTCCATGCTTTTCTTTACAGTAAGTCTTTGAATTCCATTGTGTGTATTTTGTACCTATAGCATATCACAATCTGGACCAGCCATGTTTCAAGGGTTGGAGAGCCACGTGTGTCTAGTGCCTACCATTTTGGACAGAGCAGGACTCGGTACGTCTTTGAAAACAAGATAAAACAGAAAACTTCCAGGTTGCCAAGCCATGAAATGTCTTCTGTCTGAGTGACTGGGATGATCTGAGATTCCTCTTTCTAGGTGAGAGGTTTTTCATCCTCAAATTGAACTGACACTTGCTCTTTTTCCTGGCAGCAGGAGTCAGCAGCCACTCTCTCCTAAACCCCTGTTCCTTGGCATCCCCTAAGGAGTATCTTTTTGGTTGATTTCTTTCCAATTCCCAAGCTCCCAAAGGGTTTAGTTATAAGACTCCTCTGGATATTTGCAGCTACTTTAAAGGGTTTCTAGTTTTCCTGACAAAGGTTCGGGCTGGGTAAGGGATTAAGAGATGGAAAATTCCAGATCTACTTTGGGACAATGCAGCAAAATTGGAGAATGGATTACTTCATCAATCCCTTGTAAGGGATAAGTGGGAGTGGATGAGAACTTTACTAAGCCTCCCATAATTCCCTTCCCTTCCAAATGTTCCCAAACAGTCCTCAGGAATCCACAATCCATGACAAAAGCTTCTCTTCAACAACACTCTCTCTTCATCCCAGAATTGTCTCTCTAAGGCCATGTCCTGAGGACACGGCTGTTTCTAGAGCTCACAGAGAGAATTCTCATTCTCAGGAGATTCTACTGGCCTCTGCCCAAAAGTCTCTACCTTAAGGAAATCTTTTAGTGACCCACAACTACAACAGTTGTACCTGAGATTTGTATATATTCTTCCAGCTCCCTATAGTTTTCTGTCATTCATGGTTCTTCTCCTATTTTATACTTACTGATATTATTGATTTGGGTAATTACAGGATTAATATCCACTCCCCATATGTTTCATATGAGCATAAATGAATCTGATTTTCCCACTTTTAATGGAGAAAATACAGAGTGTTGACCCCTTCAGCAACCTAATGATCTACAAAGTCAGTAGGAATTTAATACTGCCCCAAGCTTAAAAAAGAACTCAGTCAAACCTTCATTCACTGTTTTGCTTTTAGCTGTTCCATTTTGTCTTGAGAAATAGACAGTTGTTCTCTGGCTGTTGTCTACAAGCTCTTCCCAAAGGCACCCCTCCCAACCATGGCCCCCTTTGCACGATGTTCGCTTCTCCTCATCCACTGCCCGGGTCTCCCACCTCCCACAGCTATATGCCACACTCCCAGCTCCTCACCTGTTATTTCAGAAACTGTTAGGATTGTTCCTCTTTTCTATGTCTAGATCAAGAACTCCCTGGGTTTCTGTAGCCAATCCTTGGAGGCAAGGAAGTCATACCCTGAAATCCCTACCTTTTATTGTGAACAACAACTGCAAAATCACATCAAAATGCTTAAGGGAAAATACTGGTGAATCAAAAAGACAGACCATAAAGAAACTGGATGTCAGGGCAACTGCAAGCTCGCACATTTCATAAGTCAGCCTGGGGTTCATTTTCCACTCTTTCTGCCCTTGGCTATGACTCGTTTCAAGATCCTGCCAAATGAATTAGGAATTTAGAAAGCTCTGTGCAGGCTTCTTATTTTCCACAGATGACAATAAACTAAAGTTTCTCCAGAGACATTTTGGTGGATGGAATACTGTTGCAAGAGAGCAATTCAGTCCAGTGCTAGCAAGGAGCTTTCATTTGGAAAGACTTAGTGCCTGAGATAGTGGCTTTGGATGGTCCCTCAGGCTTCAACAAACATCATGATTCAATGAAAAAAGTTTTCTCAGTGGTTTAGGAATATCTGATCACACATAGGTCCATGTCTGTGAATCCCAGGATAAGGAAGGATGAAACCTTTATGTTTTCTAGGCTAGAATACACGCTAGCATGAGTTAAGATGAGTAGGACCTATTCTTAGAGTGGCAAATTCTTCCTTGTGATTTGCAGAGAGATCGGGGTCAGGACCTCCCAAAGCTCCATCTGTGAGAGGCAGAGCCAGCAGGAACAATTCTCAATGCACCAGTGTCTGGGATGCCAGGCAGATGAAGAGCTCAAGAGAGCGCTCAGAAGAGCAGCCACTCCCTCCCTCTATCAACAGGAACTTCAAGGAGGCAGACGTTAAAGCCAAGGGTTTAGACAGGCCGCACCTCTTTTTTCACTCCATCTCAGATTGCCGAGGTGAGGAGAATGCAGCATGTTGAAATGAACACAGAATCAGGTGGTACTTCTCTTCCAGGTGGTACTGATTGATCTGAGTTCTGTTGCTGTGGTGGGAAACGTTGCTGTCTGTAGGAGGAGAAATGACATGGAGAAGGGCATGGTCTGTCTGACTAGAGCAGGATTGTCCAGAAGAAATCTAGTGTGAGGCACAAATGTGAATGTGTCATTCTAAACTGTCTAGTAACCACATCTAAGAAAAGGAAAAATAAAGAGGAGAAATTCACTTTGGTAGTGTATTTAACTGAACCCAGTATATCTAGGACTTCATCATTTCATTGAGTAACCAATTCAAAAACATGGATAAGATTTTTTCCATGCTTTTCTTTACAGTAAGTCTTTGAATTCCATTGTGTGTATTTTGTACCTATAGCATATCACAATCTGGACCAGCCATGTTTCAAGGGTTGGAGAGCCACGTGTGTCTAGTGCCTACCATTTTGGACAGAGCAGGACTCGGTACGTCTTTGAAAACAAGATAAAACAGAAAACTTCCAGGTTGCCAAGCCATGAAATGTCTTCTGTCTGAGTGACTGGGATGATCTGAGATTCCTCTTTCTAGGTGAGAGGTTTTTCATCCTCAAATTGAACTGACACTTGCTCTTTTTCCTGGCAGCAGGAGTCAGCAGCCACTCTCTCCTAAACCCCTGTTCCTTGGCATCCCCTAAGGAGTATCTTTTTGGTTGATTTCTTTCCAATTCCCAAGCTCCCAAAGGGTTTAGTTATAAGACTCCTCTGGATATTTGCAGCTACTTTAAAGGGTTTCTAGTTTTCCTGACAAAGGTTCGGGCTGGGTAAGCGATTAAGAGATGGAAAATTCCAGATCTACTTTGGGACAATGCAGCAAAATTGGAGAATGGATTACTTCATCAATCCCTTGTAAGGGATAAGTGGGAGTGGATGAGAACTTTACTAAGCCTCCCATAATTCCCTTCCCTTCCAAATGTTCCCAAACAGTCCTCAGGAATCCACAATCCATGACAAAAGCTTCTCTTCAACAACACTCTCTCTTCATCCCAGAATTGTCTCTCTAAGGCCATGTCCTGAGGACACGGCTGTTTCTAGAGCTCACAGAGAGAATTCTCATTCTCAGGAGATTCTACTGGCCTCTGCCCAAAAGTCTCTACCTTAAGGAAATCTTTTAGTGACCCACAACTACAACAGTTGTACCTGAGATTTGTATATATCCTTCCAGCTCCCTATAGTTTTCTGTCATTCATGGTTCTTCTCCTATTTTATACTTACTGATATTATTGATTTGGGTAATTACAGGATTAATATCCACTCCCCATATGTTTCATATGAGCATAAATGAATCTGATTTTCCCACTTTTAATGGAGAAAATACAGAGTGTTGACCCCTTCAGCAACCTAATGATCTACAAAGTCAGTAGGAATTTAATACTGCCCCAAGCTTAAAAAAGAACTCAGTCAAACCTTCATTCACTGTTTTGCTTTTAGCTGTTCCATTTTGTCTTGAGAAATAGACAGTTGTTCTCTGGCTGTTGTCTACAAGCTCTTCCCAAAGGCACCCCTCCCAACCATGGCCCCCTTTGCACGATGTTCGCTTCTCCTCATCCACTGCCCGGGTCTCCCACCTCCCACAGCTATATGCCACACTCCCAGCTCCTCACCTGTTATTTCAGAAACTGTTAGGATTGTTCCTCTTTTCTATGTCTAGATCAAGAACTCCCTGGGTTTCTGTAGCCAATCCTTGGAGGCAAGGAAGTCATACCCTGAAATCCCTACCTTTTATTGTGAACAACAACTGCAAAATCACATCAAAATGCTTAAGGGAAAATACTGGTGAATCAAAAAGACAGACCATAAAGAAACTGGATGTCAGGGCAACTGCAAGCTCACACATTTCATAAGTCAGCCTGGGGTTCATTTTCCACTCTTTCTGCCCTTGGCTATGACTCGTTTCAAGATCCTGCCAAATGAATTAGGAATTTAGAAAGCTCTGTGCAGGCTTCTTATTTTCCACAGATGACAATAAACTAAAGTTTCTCCAGAGACATTTTGGTGGATGGAATACTGTTGCAAGAGAGCAATTCAGTCCAGTGCTAGCAAGGAGCTTTCATTTGGAAAGACTTAGTGCCTGAGATAGTGGCTTTGGATGGTCCCTCAGGCTTCAACAAACATCATGATTCAATGAAAAAAGTTTTCTCAGTGGTTTAGGAATATCTGATCACACATAGGTCCATGTCTGTGAATCCCAGGATAAGGGAGGATGAAACCTTTATGTTTTCTAGGCTAGAATACACGCTAGCATGAGTTAAGATGAGTAGGACCTATTCTTAGAGTGGCAAATTCTTCCTTGTGATCTGCAGAGAGATCGGGGTCAGGACAAAACTATCCTGTGCGGGGAACGCACAAAACTATCAATATAGTCCATCCTCCCAGAGCATTTTGACAGGAGTCCTCTGGGTCAGGGCAAGATTTAGGCCATTGCACAGATGGAGAAATGGAGTCGAAAACCTGCTGGGAGATGAAAAGTAGCAAAGTCTTGAATGTGCATTTCCCCACTTCATCCACTGTTCAAACGTATCTTCTCTCTCAATACTACTTTAAAATATAAGGCATAATTTATTATCTTAGAATGACTATTTGTAGAAGATACACAAAGTACTATCTTATTATTGTATTATATTTTGCATATGACTTGAAAATTACCTAAACCTACTAAATCTAAAGTTATCTTAACCTAGAAAGTTTGCTGAAATGTGTAGCAATCATATATTTTTGTGCAGAATATAATATTGGCTTTACAAACGTAGAAACAATGACATAGAATAGGAAAACATAATTACTTATAACCAGAGTACCTTTCTTATTGACTGGGGACTTTTTTTCAGCAAGCTCTCCTAGAGAACAGGCATCTAAGGAGAGAAAGACAGTGGATACAAATGAAATACTCTTTCAAGCAGCAAAAAAAGACAGATTTATAAGAAAGAACTATACACACACACACACACACACACACACACCTTCTTCTTTTCCTCCAGGTCTTAATAAAAACCCCAAAATGGTTTCTGCAAACAGTAGACTATTACAGGGAACAAACAGATACCCAGAGCACTCTGATTCTATCAATCAAACCCTGGAACTAAGAGCACAATTGAGCCATTTTCTTTTTATTACAACAATTTATAAAATTGGAGAGAATAAAAGAGAAAAAAACCTATCCATAATCTTTCCACCCCAACATGACTATTTCCATGTTTGCAAATTTCCTTCCAGTTTTTCTTAATATGTATATTTTTCTAATAAAGTCCCTTAGAGGCAGTTATTTTCTTTGAATTGTATTAAATATTTTAAAAAGTTTCAATATCATCACACTTTTGTTTCTGTGGTAGTCATTTTATATTTATTTTGGGAGTTATTTCAAATGTTTATCTCCTGGGCAAAAGTTCTTCTTTATATGTTGTACTCAAGTTAAAGAGAACCTATTAATGTTGTACTAGGCTCTCACCCAGAGCCCACTGTTTAGTTCAAACACAAATTTATGTGACAATATATGTTTCATAATAATTTCCTTTTTTCACTCTCAAATTACTTTAACAAATAAAGCCCATTGTTTGTATTGACCAATTGAAATTATTATCTTTACCTCAGGGCAAGGAATCACCCACGCAGCATTAATAAATAGAGGGCAGTGCATGATTGACTGTTGTACCATTGGATCATGCTATCTGGTATTCAAATAATGCCAGGGTTCAAGTCATTAAATTCCAGTACAGAATTGGTCATTTTAAACAAAGTAACTTAATTTCCAGCAGCTGATTTGCATAATTACTCAGTCTCTCTCAGGTACTATTATTGAAACAGAGATTAGGGGATTAATCTAAGAATACATTTTCAGAGTCAAATTTGTTACTTTGATCTCACAAGTAGATTTTTAAAAAATATTTGTCAATTGTTTTTTTGCTACCTAAAATATATTTTTATTCTAGTGGAGTTTCCCATCAGAGTAACAGTCATGGACAGCAGGGGAAAGGTATTTGAATCTGTCCTTGAAGAAAGAAACAAGTATAGCAATTCTACTTAAAAAAAATACAACCAAAATCCAATTCATTCTTGCCAGCAAACTACATTCCCTGTTATCAATGTGCAGGTCGCATCTGGGATTTTCTTGAAAAATCAAGAGAGAATTACTTTTCTAATGACTCTGAACATAATCTTTCTCAATAAATAGCAAAGAAGGCTGATGGGCAACTCATGTATTCCTAACATGTTTGGAAGGTAGACTAATTTTTGCAACTAAAAACTGGGGAAAGAAGCAATACATAGTTTTAGTCCTCTAACTTAAAAAAAGTATTGGAAACCTCTAATGGTTTGTTATGGTCTTCATTTTTCTAAGGAATCTGCATACATTATCTCTTAGCTGCTGCTTTAATTTTTTTTTTTTTTTTTTTTTTTAATCTTTTATGGCTGTCTTTGAGGTCTATAATACTCCTTTGACCTCCCTAAATTTTGAAGCTTTTATTTAACATACCAAGTTCAAATTTCATAGCATCCTTCTCAATCACCCATTCATCCACCTCTGGTTCCATCTATTCCTCCACCTGCTAAATCACTCAGTTGTCCTTAAATCATAGCACATTAGGAAGATTCTCCCATGAGAGTCATTTGCTGTGGTACATAATTTTAAATAAATTTAGAAATTAAATAGGAAAAAAAGAAGGGCTAGGTTATGGAGAAGAGAGTAGAGAATTGGAGTGACTAACTGATCTGACAAATACATAGTGTGCTGCTGCTGCTGCTGCTGCTGAGTCGCTTCAGTCGTGTCCGACTGTGCGACCCCATAAACGGCAGCTCACCAGGCTTCCCCGTCCCTGGGATTCTCCAGGCAAGAACACTGGAGTGGGTTGCCATTTCTTCTCCAATACATAGTGTACTGCTTATTTTTTAAAATATTTTTTTAATATGAACCATATTCAAAGTCTTTGTTGAATTTGTTACAATATTGCTTCTGTCTTATGTTTGGGTTTTTTGGCCATGAGGCATGTGGGATACTAGCTCCCTGACCAGGGATTGAACCCACACCTACTGCATTGGAAGGTGAAGTCTTAACCACTGAACCATCAGAGAAGTCCCTGCATTGTTTATTTACTACTGCAGATAACTAGATAGACATAGTTAATTGTATTATTAATTAGTTAATTCATAATGATGGAATCCTGGTTCTAGCTGCCCTGAGATTAAATCTATTCCTAATGTGTTGGCTTATTAGTTCTATTGGAGAAAAGCTTCAAAGCCTAGAGAATATAAGGAGGATGAAGGGGTAGAAGTAGGGTAGAGGTAGAATTTATCTCTGATGATCCATGCATAAAATATTTTAACTTTGAAATGGGATCTCTTATAGCAATGCTTATTTTCCAGTGATCATCTTGATCATAGTGGGCTTCCCCAATGGCTCCGTGGGTGAAGAATCTGCCTGAAATGCAGCAGACACAGATGAGATTTGATCCCTGGGTCAGGAAGATCCCCTGGAGAAGGAAATGGCAGCCCACTCCAGTATTCTTGCCTGGAGAATCCCCTGGACAGAGGAGCCTGATGGACTACAAAATCCATGGGGTTGCAAAGAGTTGGACACAACTAAGTGACCAAGCACACTTCTTGGTCATAATACTCTTTTGCAATAAATGAAAAACAAAACCCATGAGAAGAAACTGGTTTGTATTTTCTCTGGGCCAAACCCAGTAGACCCAAGGAAATCAAGCTTATGAGGAAATTTGAGAGCAGCCTGGGAGCACAGACATACTCTTGAGGCTTCTCTTGGACTTTTGGAGTTTTTGAATGTTTTGTTTATTTGTTTAAATGGGAACAGGTATTTGAAAGCAACACCTATGGGCAAGTATTATAAACAAATTCTTTTGTTCTTTCATACTAGGAAGTACTAAGAATGTCAGGATGGCCAGGGAAATGTGAAATCTTTCTTGAAATTTGAGATGGATGTGTGCATGCTCAGTTGAGTCCAACTCTTTGTGATCCTATGGACTGTAGCCCACCAGGCTCCTCAGTCCATGGGATTTTCTAGGCAAGAATACTGGAGTGGGTTGTGATTTCCTCTTCCCCGCTCAGGGATTGAGCTTGTGTCTCCTTAGTCTCTTGCATTGCAAGCAGATTCTTTACCACTTGAGCCACTGGGGAAATTGGAAATTTGAGATGACCATGTAGATTTTTCTGTTTTCCTCCAAATAATTTTTGAAGTTCTTTTGCAAAGCTAGGGCAGAGGAATTCAGCTGCTCTTATGAATTATTCTGATGGGGCAGACAAGAGGTGGTTTTTGTGAAGAGTTAACTGGAGGAAGAGTCTGAGGTCTATATTACATTTCACCCCAAAGTTCCCTAATGAGTTCTTCTATGAGCTGGTCACATGCTAACTTGGAAATCACAAAGCATCATGTCAGGGTCTGGATATTGCACTTCGTTCACCTTTAATGTACTCTTTATTTCTTTCTGCTCTCCTTCTCTATGTCTTTTGCTTTTGTGGTTGTTGACCATAGCACAGTTACAGGTGTCATTCTTTGTCAGCAAATTCAGTATGTTCCAGTTTGCAAATTTACAGCATTGATAAAGAAGAAACATTCATTTTTCATAACACAAAACCTGAAATTTCATCTGTGTTCAGATTGGATTTTATCACGCCACTAACTTGCTGTTTTAAAAAAATGAGAAAAGGAATCAGGAAAGGAGACATACTTTTCACTATTTACTCTTTCATTCTATTTGAAAATAAGTATTACTTATTTCTTAAACTCTGTGAGATAATTAGTTAACTGATTAGTTAAAAATCACCTCTGAGATGCTTTTCAGCACTTCTTTGAGATGCCTCAATAAAAAGGT
Organism: Cephalophus harveyi; assembly: GCA_006410635.1. Lineage (NCBI taxonomy): Eukaryota > Metazoa > Chordata > Mammalia > Artiodactyla > Bovidae > Cephalophus > Cephalophus harveyi. Next base: position 277,089 of record SJYT01002769.1, read on the forward strand.
GTCTGACTGAGCTCCAGTGCTGCTCTCATTCAAATTTAGAGCAATCAAGGGGAAAATCATAAAAGCTGAAATATTCAGGAGAAGGAAGATTTTGTTTACATAATTTAAATTTATCCCAAACTAACAAAGACCAAAGCAAGTACTGAAATTTGCTGGAACAATTTTCTCTGCAAAACTGAGCAGCATTTCATTGCCTCTCTATCCACTGTTAACAAGCTAGAAAACAAAGCTAATGAGGACCACAGTTCCGCAAGTCACCGAGGAGTAGGTTCCCATCCGTTCAGTCTCCCGGTGCAGCCTTCAGTGGACTATAACCTTTTAGTGTCTTCTGTTCGCTCACAAACCCAGAGGCTAAGGTTGCTGATTGCTTCTCTGAGAACATAATCAGCCTCTCCTGGGCGGAAAGGAAGCCGTGGTGAGGAGAAGTGCTCCGATAGAATGGGATGAAGGGAGTGATGGATCTGAGTCTGCCGCAGGGATATATGCATAGCCACCCAAAGACCGGAGAAGTAAAGCTCTGGAAATCAGTATTAGTGTGGTCCCAGTGTGAAGCTAGTGAAAAAAGAGAATAGCTGCATGACCTTGATTAAGGCCCTGCATGCACAGGGAAGGGGTGTATGGATTTCCAGTTAGCCCAGCCTCGTGACCTACCTGAATTCCTTTTCTAATAACTCCATGGTAACGAAACATGTTACCTGTTCTTACTATCCTCGAGTTTTGGCCTTTCTCTGGCACTTACCACTGTTGACCATATTCTTCTTAAAACTCCCTTCCACGTTACTAAGACTTCTTAGAGAGCAAGGCTATATCTCATAAAGGTAATAATATTAATAATCATTACCAATTATGAAATATCTTCCATGAACCTGGTTCTTTGCAGAAGCCCCTTTGATACCTCATAGTTAAAATTATTCCTAGGAAAATAAAGCTTAGAGCGGTGAAGGGACATAATTCATATTTCTGCTGTCACATGACTAGTGTCCCCAAGCCTGTTACTTCCTACCCATGGAACATTAAAGTGAGCTACCCACAAGCTATCTGCCATCCTATAGCACTGTGTGTGTGTTAGTCACTCAGTCATGTCCGATTCTTTGTGACCCTATAGCCCGCCAGACTCCTCTGTCCTTGGGATTCTCCAGGCAAGAATACTGGAGTGGGTTGCCATTTCCTTCTCCAGGGGATCTTCCTGACCCAGGGATCGAACCTAGGTCTCCTGCGTTGCAGGCAGATTCTTTACTGTCTGTACCACCAGAGAAGTCCCTCTTTAGCACTGAAGCAGATACAAAGAAGTGGAGCATGTTAGAAAGAGTAGGAGTTTTAGAACCAGACAGATTCTTGGTCTTGATGCATGGAAGATGCTCAGTAATTGATAGTTAACCACCACCATCATCATTGTCACTATTGTGATCATCATCACCATCATCAGACATGAGCTGTCTTTTCTGGAACTTTTGCACATTTCAGTTTATTACACTTCCTTGTAATTGCCGTGGTCTCCATAGCACGGTGTGTGTGTGCTCAGTTGCTCAGTTGTGTCTGAGTCTTTGCAACCTCATGGACTGTAGCTTGCCACACTCCTCTGTCCATGGAATTCTACAGCCAAGAAGATTGGAGTGGATTGCCATTTTCTTCAGCAAGGGATCTTCCCAACCCAGGGATCAAATTCACATCTGCACTGGCAGGTGGATTCTTTATCACTGACCTACCTGGGAAACCCCTCCATAGCATAGTAGCTACTTATTAAAAATTCCTAAAATATTTTCTGGAGGACTAACTGATAGTTATTTGTCTTTCCAGATTTAATAACATTGACAAAAGGACAAATCAGCAAAGTAACAAGTTCAGTTGTACAGTTCTACAACTGGCATTCTAGTCTACAAATCAGGCTATCAGGCCATTTCCCAAATTTTAGCAAACAGGACCTACAAGAGCCTAGCACAGAAGAACGAGCCTCAGACTCCCCTCCAACCACTATCTCAAGCTACAAGTCTAGGTAACAAAGAGTCATTAGACAGCTTCAACCAAGGAAACCAGGAAAGTTTTTAAGAAACAAGAAAACCCCAAGACAGTAAATGTAATCCCAGCTAAATGCTTTGTTAGAATGAAAGGAACAGGGCCTTGTATGCTTTAATCTTTTGACCTTATTAATGGAAGACATGGAATAAAATTGTTTACCTGAATTTTACTACAACAGGGCTGAAGGAAATCAGCTAATGTCGGAAGTTTGTATGAATGTCTTAAAAACTTCATCTTCTGAAGCCAGTCATAACATTGCCACTCAAAGAAAATGAAAAAAGTACTTCCAAATGCTAAAAGAGATTTCTATCTTCCCATCATTTCAACAGCAACTGCTATAAAATATGTTCTAAAACAAACACAGAGCACTAAAAATTCCACTGTTTAAACTAAAAGTCAAACATCTGTCTCACTGCTTTCTAGTTTCACCAATGTTCCTGAGGGTCTCTTCTAAAACTACAAAAATCTGGAGCTTTCCCCCTTCTCATGCATCTCAAACAGTTCTGGGATTTTTAAAATCATCTTCATTAGTCAATCATTGCTTCTCTTTCAGCTCAAACAGATATGAAAGAAGGACCATCTATAGAGTGAAATCAGCATCCTGATTCCGGAGGATGTGGGGAGAGAGTATAGAATTGTGGCGATAAGCGGGACAGATCTGTGTTGAACCCTGTCTCTGCAGCTTACTTTCCAAGTGACCTTGGTATCAACTCAACCTTACAGAATCTATGTTTCTTATATATGAAAAATGTCAATAACACCTGGGTCTAATGATAATGATGAAGATTCAGAAAGACAGTTTATAAAGTTTTTGCCTGGCGTCTAGAGATTGTTTACCTGGCATAAAGAATAGAGACTATTATATCATTATTGTCCTCCTTCACTTGGAGGGAGGAAAATTAATAACTATCACTCATTGAGCACTTATTATAGATCTTGTATATACCAGCATCTAATTCTTGTGTGTGTGTGTGTGTGTGCGCACACACACGTGCATGCGTGTTGTGCCAGGCAGCATGTGGAATCTTAGTTCTTAGTTTCTTGACCAGGGATTGAACCCATGCCACACCCCACTGGAAGTCCAGAGTCTTAACCACTTGACCACCAGGGAAGTCCCAAGCATCTAACTCTTAAAACCATGTTGCAAAGGCAGTCTTATTACCCCCCATTTTACAGATGAGCCACACAGCTACCATGCAGTAAAGCTAAGGTTCAAATCCATGTTTGTTTCCCTCTAAAGTCTGTGTCCTCTCTGATGTTCTTCATTGTCTCCTCAAACCCAAGAAACAGATTGAACTAGTCACCTGAACACTGATAACTTTCAATAAGGAATTTCTCTTCCAAGAAATTTTCCTAGATGCCAGCCTCTTTGAAGGCAAGTTCTACCATGTTATCATAATTGATCATGAGTCAGGAACCCTATCTAGTCCATCATTTACCATCTCAATAATGAGACCCACAAGCCTTACACATGTCTGGGTCATTCTATACTTTCTGGTCTTGGTTGACAGATGGCTGTGAAACCCTCTGACTCTGAGAAACTATCATCTGTCAGTTCCAGCAATAAGTTTGATTTATAAGTACCTTAGTCTGTTTGGGCTGCTATAACAAAAATAACATGGACTGGATGGCTCAAACAACAAACATTTATTTCTCTTGATGCTGGAGCCTGGGATGTTCAAGATCAAGGTTCCAGCAGATTCAGTATCTGATGAGAGCCTGCTCCATGGTTCATAAACAAAGACACTTTTCTCCCTGTGTCCTCACAGGACATAAGATGAGAGGGAGCTTTTGTGTCTCCTTCAGAAGAGCACTAATCTCATTCATGAGGGCTCTCCCCTCATGATCTAACCACCATAGTTCCCATCTCCAAATATCATCATTTTGGAGGTTAGGATTCAACATATGAATTCGAGGGGACATCAACCTTCAGGCCATAGGACTCAGCCAATATTTGCAAGAATAAAATCAGCACATCATCTCCTGAGGGTTATTCATTATCCCCTTCTGGCCATCTTCTTCCTGTTACTTCGGGTTCTGGTGTGAGCTCTCAGCATCATTTGTGTTCTATGAGTGATGGAGAACACACCATAGATTCACATCAACCATACTACCCATCCATAACTCCTACAGGAAGCCTGGTATTTTGTTCTTGTACTGCATTCTGGGAAGATAATAGGTGGTTGGTAAAAGACTCACTGGGGATAATTATGTATTGTCGTTCATTGTTCACTCACTAAGTCGTGTTTGACTTTTTGTGACCCCATGATCTGCAGCACTCCAGACTTCCCTGTCCTTCACTATCTCCCAGAGTTTGCTCAAACTCATCCATGGAGTCAGTGATGCCATCCAACCATCTCATCCTCTGTCGCCCAGTTGTCTTCCTGCCTTCAATCTTTCCCAGTATCAAGGTCTTTTCCAATGAGTTGGCTGTTCACATCAGGTGGCTGAATTATTGGAGCTTCAGTTTCAACATCAACCTTTCCAATGAATACTCAGGGTTGATTTTCTTTAGGATTGACTGGTTTGATCTCCTTGCTAATTATGTATAATTTATCCCAATTGCTATCTCCAGGTTAAACAATTCTGAAATCATCTTTGTATGTAAGGTTTGAAGGGTATGTGAAGTGAAGTGAAGTGAAGTCACTCAGTCGTGTCCAACTCTTTGCGACCCCATGGACTGTAGCCTACCAGGCTCCTCTGTCTATGGGACTTTCCAGGCAAGAATAATGGAGTGGGTTGCCATTTCCTTCTCCAGGGGATCTTCCCCACCTAAGGACTGAACCCAGGCCTCCCGCATTGTAGGCAGACGCTTTACTATCTGAGCCACCAGAGAAGTCATGTAGAAGGGTATGCATATCACTTAACTTTTATAAGCCAAATTATCACCTATGTAAAATGAATTAAGATTACATTGAGTTCTTTCCAGCCCTACAATACTCTAATTATATTTTTCTACATGATCACCCAACCCACTGGTCTCCCCCAAAGGAGAAGACAGTCTTAGAATACATGACGATGAACTATATCTATGATCAGGGGATATTGATACAAATTAATCTTAAAAGCCTTTATGAGCTCTTTTAGGTGGGATAATTACAGTCATTTAGAGTAACTAAGCACAGCATGGAGTAAAATGAGTCTAAACCTAAACAAAAATATCACTGATGTATGTATGTATCATTCTGTGATTATAAACATTGGTGATAATGAATGCAACAATGGATTTCCTTATAAATGTTATTTTTATTTTATAAAAATAATAAATACATAACACATAAAGACATGATAACTAACATATAAAAGGAAAACACTTAAGCGCACTAGCAGGGCAAAATTTTTATTAGATGTGTATAAGAGACAGGTCTCTTGCATTGCAAGCAGATTCTAATTTTTATTTTATAAAAATAATAAATACATAACACATAAAGACATGATAACTAACATATAAAAGGAAAACACTTAAGCGCACTAGCAGGGCAAAATTTTTATTAAAATAATTTCATTTTTTGTTTAATTTACATGATTTCAAGGATATTGAAAAATACCCTTAAAATAAAACAAATCGTACTTTAAACACACTCAGAAATGTTTTGTTTTTCTAACTAAAATAGACTATCTTAAATTTACTTATTACCCATTTCTCAAGAAAGGGCTTATGTAAAACACTCACTAAAATAGATTTGCAGACCCATTTTTGAGGCAGGGGATTCGAGTAAGCATACTTAATCTACGATTTTGATGGAATCCGAAGGATTTTTGTTAAATGCTGAAATACTTTGAACCCAAGTGTTTAAGCTTCAAACCAAGCGTTAAGCACTGGAGGAAATCTAAGTCAAATTTGATTCAAGTCAACCTAAGATCTTTAGCTGAAAAAGTACTTATGTTCTTAAAAATATATATTAGATGAGATTCTTGTAAGCATTTTGATGCACACATACATACCAACACGTGTACTTTTTTTCCTGTGAATTCTGCAAAACCAGTTGACCACTCATTTTGAGGCATTCAAAAAACAAGATTGTTTCTATGTTCATTTAATGAATATTTTGTATTGGATACTTATCTGTATTGAATGCAAACTCCAAAATAACTCAAGGTAAAGCACCAAAAGACACAAATGACAACCAAGTTGTCAAAAATCAGAGAAAATATTGTAAGAGATAGATGAAACCCAAGTTTGCTATTAAAATTAAGTCATCAAAGAGCTAAAATATTGACCCCTTCCCTGGGGTCACAGAGATGAACACATCAAACAGGTGCAGTGTAGGTCCTCTTTGACGGCAAGGGGTGGGTCTTATTTATCTGCAGATCACCAATACTCTGCATAGAGCCCAGCACATCGAAGATGCATGAATATTAATAAATTTGCCTTCGTTTAAGGTCATCAGCCACTGCAAGACACATATTTGAACTATGTGTGAAGTTACTGCTTACTTTCCCAGGTGGTACAAATAGTAAAGAATCGACCTGCCAAGGCAGGAGATACAAGAGATGACCTCTGGGTCGGCAAGATCCCTGGAGAAGGAAATGGCAACCCACTCCAGTATTTCTTGCTTGGGAAAGTCCATGGACAGAGGTTGCAAAGAGTTGAACATGACTGCACATGCGCGCACACACACACACAGAACTTATTAGATCCATTGTCCATAGGACACAAAAATATTTGGATTTTTTTAATCCAAAATTACCAGGTCTGTCTAGTTGATGGGGGTTTGCTAGTACCAGGGAATGGCTTTGAAGGATTTTTTCCTGTGTTCCATTCTCTCTTGCTCAATATACATACCCACAATTCTAAAAATATCCACAATTCTTTAACATGGCAATCAATATTTTCTTAACATATTGATATGAGGTATATAAGAAAACCTCAAAGCCTTTCCACTTCAATCCTCTCTACCACTTTGCCACTCCTTATCCCCTGACTGATAACGGGTGAGAACTCATTGATAAGGGCATCTCTTGTTAGATAACTGGTAGCCCCCCGTAAACTGAACTATTCCATGAGCAAATGGCCCCCGGATGTTGCTGTGAGAACCAACAAGACAAACTAGACTAGTCAAGGGAATCACAGGCCTCCTGTTACGAAGATAAACTCATCTTCAATGATCCAATGAAAATGCAAATTTAGGGAAAACAAATTGGGTTATTTGGAGGACAATATGTACACCGAGGATATTCATGTCATTGTGGTTTCCTGAGGAAAGGGCCTCTGTTTTGCTTGACAGTAAAATGTCAATTTTAATTATTCAAATCACCATCACATAGTACCTTTTATGAAAATAGAAGTAGATTCAGAAGAATGGACAGAAATTGGGGTTTTCATTTTGGAAAATTAGAATGGTCAGCAACCTTTGGTGGCTCTGAAACAGAGAATTCTTGAGTGGCTCTTCGCAACTCTCTTGGCAACAGAAGTTGGTTAGGTAACCTTGGGCAGGAATCCTTCCTCTGCCATCTTGTCTTCCTTAAACAATTGAATAAGCTCTTGTAAGTAAAAGCCTTTTCGTGGCACCCAGTGTAACGTGAAATACAAAGATGAGAAGTGTTTTTTGAAATTACATAATGAGATTGTCTTTGAGAAATTGGTGCATATTTTATTGCAATGGTTATTATTATTACAAATATTTGACAAGATCTCTCAATGTGGTATATCAAGTATCTATTGCCACAATAATGTTCCATAACAAACAACTTGCTGCATGCTGAAATACACACTTATTTAGCTCATGAGTAGGCATGTTAGCCAATTTGGGCTGTGATTGGCTGAGCAGTTCTGGTCTTCTCTGGACTCCTTTAAAGGTGTGGTGGTTGACTGACTGTCGCCAAGTCCAAGATGGACTTGGCTGGGAGACTGGGGCAATTCCACTCTTCTTCATGTAATTCTCATCTTCCTACAGACTCATGTGGACATGTTCTCATGGTAACAGCAAAGGACAAGAGCAAGATCAAGCCCAATTTCATGAGTTCTTTTCATGTATCTCATTTGCTAATATCTTATTGGCCACATCAAGTCACATATTACAAGAAGTTTGTAATATTTGCTTTTCTAACAGTCAGAATGGAAACACGAACCAAGGTTTTGGTAGACACCGACGAGTGAAGAACTGGGACCAGTAAAGCAATCAAGCTAAACTTGAGATGTTATGACTGTTTACATGGGAACATCCACCTATGTTACTTCATTTTTGCAGAATTTAAAAGGAATTTTGACTGTATCAGAACAATTTAAAGCAGTATTTCTCAAATTTTATTGCAACTTACTGTAAAAAATAGATTGGATGTATAATGTGACTCATTTAATATAGAATTTCACTAAATATTATTCCTTCTTATTATGAGCATTTCTTTCTATTTTGCTATTTACTTTTTAAACTGCTGGCTGTCCATTAAATTAATTTCAGGATTCTCTAATGAGTCAAAATCAACATTTTGAAAAGTACTGATTTATACAACTCTAGCCTTCCATGATCCTTTTCTTGTTTTCAAGACCACTATAGAAGACAAATGAAGTAGAATGTCTGAATTGGGAATGTTACAATTCAATGACAAATGATCCATAGAACTCAGAAGTGTGAGCATACCATTTTCAGCAACATGAATGGACCTAGATAGAGATTATGATACTAAGTGAAGTAAGCCAGACAAAGACCAATATCATACCATGTCACTTATAAGTAGAATCTTTAAAAAGTGACAGAAACGTACTTAGTTACAAAACAGAAACAGACTCACAAGACACAGAAAACACAGGGGAAAGAATGGGAGGGATTAATTAGGGGTTTGGGGTTAACAGATACACGCTACTATATATAAAATGTATAACCAACGAAGACCTTCTTTATAACACAGGGAACTATACTCAATATCTTGTAATAATCTGTAATGGAAAAGAATCTTAAAGAGAATATATAAATGTAAATAATAATATATATATAACTGAATCACTTTGCTGTACACATGAAACTAATACAACACTGCATATCAACTATATCCCAATAAAAATTTTTTAATAAAATTAAAAATTAAAAAAAAAAGTGTGGGCCTAAGTGGTCCGGGGCCTGGTTTCCCCTGCTCTTTCCCAGAGCCAAATGACCTCTAGCATTTTGAGGCTGAGAGATGGCAGAAGGAAAGAGAAGAGAGTATTACTATCCATTGAAACATTTGGCTAAGTTCTTTACTATAGGAACATTTTTACAAGGAAACTGAAGCTTAGAGAAAATAAGTTAGCCAAGGTCACACAATATCTGACAGAGCAGGGATTTAAAGGTCTCAAGTGCCTCTTATTCCATCAAAGCCCCTATTTCCATGTCATAGTAGGAAAAAAGCAGTATGAGTCAAATTATTCCCACTGATACGTGGCATAAACATAGATTTAATAAGGATCTACTCAGAGTAAGACGTTGCTTTGTAGTGTATTGAGAAAGATATATAAGAGGGTATCTAAGAAATAAGATTCTTACTACAAAATGTATGAGTATAGTGCTTGGAAAACTACAATTTAAAAGTTTCAGGTTTTACTTTAAAAGTGTGTTTATAGGAGAAGAGATCCCAGGTGAAGACTTGAGTTTACTTTTGAGGCTGGTTATTGTTTTTGTTCATGTATTTGTTTGTTTTTTTCTGGAACAACCATCACTTTGGGAACTATTAGTTATGCAAATCTAGGTCATATTCCACTCATACTTCATGGGAAAATCCCCAATGCAAGAAAGTAACCTGAATTTTAAAATGTAGTGCTCTGCTTACTCAGGTAAATTTAGAAGATGTCTTAAAGAGAGTTGCATCTCTGCAGGCAATTTGTCCCATAGAGAGTAGTTATTCTTCTAACAATGACTTCAGATGGCTTGATGCCTCTTTAGTATTATGTGTCTTTGGAGAAGTTTGTAATATTTTCTTTTCTAAGTCATTGTCCAAAGCACACCAGAAAAAGAAACAGGCTAGACTCAGTGACGTCTATTCTAAAAAAGTGATAAGGTCCTAAAACATGGTGTTGTGCATGCTAAGTCACTCAGTCATATCCAACTCTTTGCGACCCTATGGACTGTAGCCCGCCAGGCTCCTCTGTCCGTGGGATTCTCCAGGCAAGAATGCTGGAGTGGGTTGCCATGCCTTCTTCCAGGCGATCTTCTCGACCCAGGTAGCATACCAGGGTCTCTTATGTCTCCTGCATTGGCAGATGGGTTCTTTACCAGTGTGCCACCTGGGAAGCCCACACATGGTGTTATGTGAGACTAAAAGGTCAAGGTGTTGGACAGTGTACTGATGTCAGATTAGTGTTGGAGGTGTCTTGGAAGTGGGGAGTCATAAGGTAAGGCCCTATTTCCCTGGGCTTTTCTGAAAGAAAAAAATAACTTCTTCCTTCCAAGTGCTATGGAAGGCAGTCCTTCCTGGACAGGAAAATAGGGACTGGGGGATGTGGGGTCTGGGAAGAAGAGAGTGAAAATTCCTTTTTCCAGGACTCTCTGAAATTTAGCCTGGACTCCAAACCCCATCGGTGAGAATAGGACCCAGGTGTGGGAAAGTAAATTAGCTATCGTGACATGGCAACAGGATGGAGAGAGCAGGTGAAACAGGAGGCCTGAGGATGGGTCTGGTGCTGGGCGGTAGTTATCAGCAGATCTCTGTGTTATAATACTCTCTCACACACCTTCTGTGCTTTAGAGAATTAAAGATAGGGGTCAATCCAATGTTTGGGATAAAATAAGAAAAGAAAGAACAGGATCTCAGACAAAGACCAAAAATGGAAGTGACAGTGGTGGTCCAGTGAAGGACAACTTCCCAAAACAGAATAAGGAACCCATGAGAGTCATCGGCGGTAGAAGAGTGATGGTCGGACGAGGAAGCCAGAACAGAAAAGTCCAGGGTATAAAGGATGTGCAACTAGGAGCCCGTCAGGCCCCAGAATGGGAAGGTCCCAGGTACACTTGGGAGATACTCTGAAGGAGGCTAATTTTAGGTGGTCACTCCGGTGGGGCTTAAGACAGAATTTAGATCCTCTTTCTGGGAATGTGATCATACAGTGGATATAATAAGGAATCCCAATACAGAGGACCTCAACATAGTGGATAAAGTATTCAGAATATAATTTAAAATGCTTAGCTAAGTTATAGAAAATGCAAGAAATATTCATAGGATAAAAATAATAAGTCATGAATCTAAAGCAGTAAGTGGGCATTAAAACTAAATCTCGTCTTCAGGAAATCTGCCAATACATGCTTGTGAAGAATTGTTTGTTCTAATACAATATAAGCATGTGCTGGGGATAGGAGATAATACCTGGAGTTTGCACAAGCTAGGACAGCAAATTGAGACCCTTGCATAGAGCCAGTCCTATAAAAGGCAACACCCTAATAAAGGCAAACTAGAAAAATAAATTTAGTAGCACAGCAAGAACCCAGTATGAGCTCTTAACCTCTGTCAGCTCTGACTCTGAGTAAAGACGGAAAATAAAGGCTTCCCTGAGAATTACTAACAACAAGGTGATCATCACGTAGGTTTAGTGTCAAAATTCACCCTGCCTGGTGGCCTGAAAAACTCAGCCTGAGAACTGAGTTTAAATGATTAAAGGTTAACAATGACACAAGGTGCCTGAAAAAGCAATCACAAATCTCTGGGGAAATGATTAAATCCAAAGGGAATTAATCAAACTCTCAAAAAAAGTTTCAATGACCATGAGCCCCCAGTTTAAAAAAAAAAAAAATTACAGTCACATGAGGAAACAAACCATTATGAGCAGAAGCATGAGAAATAACAAACAATAATATCAGAACTACATGAATTGGGAAAACTAGATATAAAATTTAAATTAATGGGGCTATTAAAAAGTATGATCAAGGAACCAGAAAATATTGCTTAAAAGATGGTAATATTTGATATTACAAAATAACCATGGGCTTTTTCTTAATTTCAATATTTAACTATTACAGATAAAATGATGTGATGTGTGGGATTTCCTTCACTATTATCTGGAGTGGGAAAGAAAGTAGCCAGAGACATAGAGGAAAAAGATTAGGCATGAATTGTTCTTTGTTGAAGCTGGATAATGGATAAATAAGGATTTACTGTGCTTTTCTCTTTACTTTAGTAAGTTTGAAGTTTTTCATGTTAAAAATATTTTTTAATGAGCAGGGAATATGAATAAAAGCCAAATAGAACTTCTAATAACAGAAAAGTATACTAAATAAAATTTGAGACTCTGAAAAATCCCATTGTTGGAGGAGCCTAGTAGGCTTCAGTCCATGGGATCGCTAAGAGTCGGACACGACTGAGTGACTTCACTTTCACTTTTCACTTTCCTGCATTGGAGAAGGCAATGGCAACCCACTCCAGTGTTCTTGCCTGGAGAATCCCAGGGACAGGGAAGCCTGGTGGGCCGCTGTCTATGGGGACGCACAGAGTCGGACACGACTGAAGCGACTTAGCAGCAGCAGCAGCAGCAGACATAGTATAGATCATACTAGAAACAGCTGACATGAGAATTAGTAAAACAGAGAATAGATCTGAAGTGCTTATCAAGAATGCAGTAGCAAGACTTCCCTGATGGTTCAGTGGCTAAGACTCCGAGCTCCCAATGCAGGGGGCCTGGATTTGATCCCTGGACAGGGAACTAGATTCCACATGCTGCAACTAAAAAGATCCCACATGCCACAACTAAGACCCAGCATGGCCAAAATAAATAAATATTTTTTAAAAAGAAGAAGACTGCAGCAGAGAGACTATATCATAGGCTGACTATATGATGGTTTGACATACCTAGAAAGCAGGCTCAGGAGGCTAAAAATACATTGAATAAGATATCAGAGGTAAATAATACAAAAAATAGGGAAGATGTAAAATTGAAGAGATAATAGCCAAGAATTCTCTAGAACTAATCAAAGACACAAATGCTCAGATTCAGGAAGCCCACATCACAAGCAAACAAACTCAAGCCTGGATTCATGATGGTGACAGATCATAATAATTAAAAAAGATTCTTTAAGAGAAAAGATGTATTATATGGAAAGGAGTGGTAGACTGAAAATTGAGTTCTCAACAGCAACACTGAGACTCAGAAGTCAGAGAAATAGTTTCAAAAAATGAAATAGGCTCTCTCTCTCACCTTACACAAAAGTAAATTCCAGTTGTGTCAAGGACACAGATGTAAATCTAAAATATTTTAAACTTTAAAAAGAAAATAAGTGAGATGATCTTAAGAGCTTTGAAGCAAGGAAGACAAAAAGCAAAATGAAAAAGAAAATTTTATTTGATTAAATTAATACAAGAAAAGTTACGTCCAACCTAGACAGCATATTAAAAAGCAGAGACATTGCTTTGCCAACAAAGGTCCATCTAGTCAAAGCTATGGTTTTTCCAGTAATCATGTAAGGATGTGAGAGTTGGACTATAAAGAAAGTTGAGCACTGAAGAATTGATGCTTTTGAACTGTGATGTTGGAGAAGACTCTTGAGAGTCCCTTGGACTGTGAGGAGATCCAATCTGTCCATCCTAAAGGAGATCAGTCCTGAATATTCATTGGAAGGACTGATGCTGAAACTCCAATACTTTGACCACTTGATGTGAAGAACTGACTCATTGAAAAAGACCCTGGTGCTTGGAAAGCTTGAAGGCGGGAGGAGAAGGGGACAACAGAGGATGAGATGGTTGGATGGCATCGCCAACTCAATGGACATGAGTTTGAGTAAACTCCAGGAGTTGGTGATGGACAGGGAAGCCTGGCAAGCTGCAGTCCATGGGGTTGCAGAGTCAAACATGACTGAGTGACTGAACTGAAGTGAACTGACATTAATATCAACAGCTCTATATTCTAAAGACTACAAAGAAAGCTTAAACATAAGCTAAAACTAGGACAAAATACTTGCCATATAGATAACGAATGAGGGATTAGTATCCAGAATGTAAATATTTTAAAACACCTAAAATCTCATGAGAAAATAACTCAATAGAAAAGCAAATAAGGTTCAAGATGGAGGAAGAGGAAAGACAAATAAAGATAAATAAACAATAAAGACAAAACAAAGAAAAAAAGCATATATGTTATAAAAAAATATTTTACAGAAGAGAAAACATAAGCAGCAAATAAGCGTATACTAAAAATGCCCATACTGTTGAGAGAAAAAACAAATCAAGGAGGTATTCATTCAATCTAATTCCACTTATATAAATTTTAAAACATACATAATTAAAAAGTTATTCTTCAGAGATACGTTTTGGCCTGGTAATAACTACAAAGAAAACAAGAGAATAATAAATATAAAATTCAGGACAGTGGTAATCTCCACAGAGAGGATGAGGGATGTTATTAGGAAGGATTACAGAGGAGGATTCGAAGAATATGAAATATTCTCTCTTGAACTGTGTGATGTGTGCAGGGGTGTTTGTCTTATGGATATTTGTATTATGCTTGAAACATACATGTTATACGTTATATCATATTATGTGTTAGAACTCTACATATAGATATCTAAATCAATCTATCATGTTTACATATAGGATAAATACATGTGTGTTATACATCATACCTTGTTGTGCTGAATTTATCACAAAATAGATCCCATTTGTCACCTTTCTACCCTTTTCAGCAGAGGAAATGAGTGGGAAACTATTCCTCTTTTCATAGACTATGTGAAAAGCTTTTTTGTGTGTGTGGTAGTATTTTTTAATTTTTATTGAAGTAGAGTTGATTTACAAAAATCTTTTCTTAAAACAAGGAAATTCCATGTAGACAGTTCTCTGAACAGTACTGCTGATTTCCAAATCTCATCTGATTGCTCACTTCCATGTAAATCATTTTTGTTAAACATGAAGTTATATAAAAATTGATGTGTTTTCCATGCTTCCCTTTTCCTGTAAAGGCTAAGGATCTTAAAATAACACGACGGAGCTCTAAGCTGAAACCTAAACATGGCAAAACATGTAAATCCTCAGGCTATATCTGACAGAGAGCTAATTATATAACTTGGGCTTTCCTTCCCCAGAAACAGGCTCTATCTACCTGCCTCATGCAACGGTGATTGGGAAGGGAGGGTATATTCTGAATGGTGAAGAAAAATTTTACTAAACACAGGGTATTTCTAGAGCAATCTTTTTTCCATTATGCAGGGCCACAAATATATTTCACGTATAGTATGTAGCGTCAATTTAAAAATAAACTTTCAAATTTGGAAATTTTACATTTATAGAAAAATTATGAGGATGGTACAGGGTTTTCATACACTCCATGAGATGGTTAGATAGCATGACTGACTCAGTGGACATGAATTTGAGCAAATTCTGGGAGATAGCAGAGGACCGAGGAGCCTGGCATGCTGTAGTCCATGGTGTCACGAAGATTTGGACATGACTTTGTGACTGAACAACAGCAATACACTCCATTCCCTCCAAAACACACATACGAGTATAGTTTTATCTACTATTCATGTCTTATACTTCTGGGATGCATAGATCACATTGGTGGTGGTGGTTTAGTCACTAAGTCGTGTCTGACTCTTGTGACCCCATGGACTTTAGCCTGCCAGGCTTCTCTGTCCATGTGGATTCTCCAGGCAAGAATACTGGAGTGGGTTGCCATTTCCTTCTCCAGGAGATCTTCCAGAGCAAGGAACTGATCCCAGGTCTCTGCATTTCAGACAGATTCTTTACCGACTGAGCTACAAGGGAAGCCCATGGATCACATTAATGAACTAATGTTAATATCTTATTAACTAATGCACATTTTTTCCAGATTTCTTCAGTTTCCTCCTAATGTTCTTTTCCTGCTCAAAGATCCCATCAGGGCTCCAAGTAACATTGTTGTCACGTCTCCACAGGCTCTTCTTGTTGTGACAGATTCTCAAACTTTCCTTCTTTATGATGATCTTGAAAGTTTTGAGGATTAATGGTCAGACATTTTGTAGAATGTCCCTCATTTGGAATTTGTCTGATATTTTTCTCATGATTTGACTAGGGTTATGTTCTTTTGGAAGAAAAAACTGCAGGGGTGAAATGCCATTATCATAACGTTTCATTTTTTCTTAATCTCATTGTTCATTTTTTTAATGGTGGGTATGAGTATATAAGAAAGTATATGTACAGAAAAATAAATTGTCAAGGAATAAATCAAAATACTATCTCAGACACTGAAGTTACTGGATATTTGAATTTTTTTTTTTTTTTTTTACTTTTTGTTTATCTGTATTTTTCTAAATGTTCTGCAATAGACATTTGCTTTTAAAATAGAAAAAAAAAATTAATGTCTACTTTTAGAGTTGTCTATACTTGTTTGAAAAGGTACTTAGTTCTTCAAATGTAGCTCTTTCTTTCCAGGCCTGGTAGAAATAAGCAAGTATTTGTAGGTGCCACTTCCTGAGCAGTCAGAATAAGCCCCTATTCCATGTCCCAGTCACTTCTCGATCAATACCCACAGCTGAAAGAGAGCCAAGGAGAAAGTCAGAAGGGAAAGGAGAAGGATTCGCCCGAAAGAATCACTCTTACTTCAAGCATGGTGGCTCCAACAGAGAGCAGGTCTTTTCTGCTATCTCTTTCTCTGTTTGCCTGTTTCTATCATCTCTCCCTTCCTCCTCATTTCATTCATTCATTCTTTTATTCTCCCAACTAGTATTTATTGACGTACTCCTTTTCCTATTTGGAACCAGTCTGATACTTTGGCCACCTCATGCGAAGAGTTGACTCATTGGAAAAGACTTTGATGCTGGGAGGGATTGGGGCAGGAAGAGAAGGGGACGACAGAGGATGAGATGGCTGGATGGCATCACTGACTCGATGGACACGAGTCTGAGTGAACTCCGGGAGTTGGTGATGGACAGTGAGGCCTGGCGTGCTGCAGTTCTTGGGGTCGCAAAGAGTCGGACACGACTGAGTGACTGAACTGAACTGAACTGACTATTTATTGAAGGCACTGAAAACTGACTAGGACATCAAAAGACGCCCCTATCCTCAAGACACTGGCTTCCTAGTGTGGTAAGGGCATCTGGCAACAAATATCACTGTTGTGAGGCAGTTAGTGCCAAAAAGAAAAATTAAATGGGTAAAGAGAAATAAATGGGAAGGAGAAAAGGAACTTTGCTATTTTAGAGATGATTGGAAGACCTCTCTGATGAGATGACCTTGAACAGGGACTAGGGTTCCAGGCTGAGGAAGTGCCAAGGACAAAAGCCCCGAGAAGGAATTTTAAGTCCCAGACCTGTGTTGGGGTTGGGGACCTACAGGTTATTCTGTTAGAAGGGAATCCACTGGCATGTTCTTAAACAGTAATAGGACCTGAACGAGGCATTTAAAAGATCATTTTGACTTCTGTTTGGAGATTTGACCGGTGGATTAGAGGGGGAGATGGGGGTGGAGGGGTATGGCGAGGCAAAGAAACCTATTTGGAGATAATTGCATGAGTTATGGCAAAAGAAGACAATGAATTATACTAAAGTGGTAGAAGTGAAGGTGAAAAAAAGTAGGCGGATTCCATATATAATTTGATGGAAGAGACAAAGGGATATACTAATTATTTACAAAGAAACCTATTTGGAGATAATTGCATGAGTTATGGCAAAAGAAGACAATGAATTATACTAAAGTGGTAGAAGTGAAGGTGAAAAAAAGTAGGCGGATTCCATATATAATTTGATGGAAGAGACAAAGGGATATACTAATTATTTGGATATCAGATATGAGAGTATTTCCAGATTTTGTACATATGAAATTACTATTTTGTACTCCCCAAAATATCATCTCACCCAACTTTTCAGCCTTTGAATTGGTTGAAATTTGAGAAATTCTCATATATACACTCTGTCTTTCAGAAAATATTGGAAAGAAGACTGTTTTCCAATTGTTTTTCTTGTCAATTTACTTCTCTCTCCCATTCTTCTTTGCCCAAAGAAATCCATTCTAATATATGTAGGTCTTTAAACATGCTTATATCTTTGTTAAATTTATAATATCATTTCATTTATATTTACACATAATTTATCAAGATATGTTAACAAATATCTCATTTTTTTACTCAACACTGTTTTTAGGATCTATCTATTCATGTTGCTGTTTGTATATCTAGTAATAAGCTTTTGCTTACTGTGTAAACAATATCTACAGCTCTACTGATTAATATCTAGGTTGCTTGCAAATTGCAAAAGACATAATATGACTTCTAGGAATATTCTTATGTGGATGATGCTGTGGACGTGTGTGTGGGTATCTCTGGGATAAAACAACTTCCATTTCCTATTCACATCCTTTATTGGTTTTGCTTTTGGGAGTTCCTCAGATTCTAGATACTAATTCCTGTTAATTTCAGACATTGCATTTGTTTTCAGTCTGTCACCCATATGTTAATTTTGTCTGTAGTTTGCTTACTGGAACTGAAATCTTTCATTTAAATGTGGTCAAATGATCTGCTATCTTTTTAAAATCCTTAAAGTGTATAGAATTCAGAAGAATCTCAAAAGAAAACTTAGAACAAAGCAATGACTACCCACTCCAGTATTCCTGTCTGGGAAATCTGATGGACAGAGGAGCCTAGTGGGCTACAGTCCATGGGGTCGCAAAGAGTCAGACACAGCTGAATCAATTTAGCATGCATGTATACAAGAGTATGACACTCAAAAAAAAAAAAAAAAAATGGTTAACACTAAACTGCCCTTCTGTCGAATGGGGCATGATGTTCGAAAAACATCAGGGTTGTAAGTTTCATCTACTTATGGAGCCACATTCTGCTGCTGCTAAGTCACTTCAGTTGTGTCTGACTCTGTGCGACCCCATAGACGGCAGCCCACTAGGCCCCTCTGTCCCTGAGATTCTCCAGGCAAGAATACTGGAGTGGTTGCCATTTCCTTCTCCAATGCATGCATGCATGCTAAGTCGCTTCAGTCGTGTCTGACTCTGTGCGACCCTATGGACAGCAGCCCACCAGGCTCCTCTGTCCACAGGATTCTCTAGGCAAGAATACTGGAGTGGGTTGCCATTTACTTCTCCAGAGCCATGTTCTATCCCTGCTCAACTCCCTCTGACACACAGTAGGTAATTAATAAACCACAGAACACGACTACAATTATATCTCTATTCTGCTCACAGTCTCTGAAGGAAGGAAAAAACAAGAAAGACCACATACAATCAGTATCACCAGAGACAATGACTGTTATTCAACAATGCTACTTCTAATTTTTTTCTCTGTGAATATAATGTGTATAATATATATCTCTATGAATACAAATAGACATAGAAGATTTTTGAAGTAGAATTTGATAAGATACACATTGTTTTTAATCTGCTCCTTTTTTCTTTTCTTTGTTCTTAAAAGGCCATACTGCTGCTGCTGCTAAGTCGCTTCAGTCGTGTCCGACTCCGTGCGACCCCATAGACGGGAACCCACCAGGCTCCCCCCTCCTTGGGACTCTCCAGGCAAGAACACTGGAGTGGGTTGCCATTTCCCTCTCCAACGCATGCAAGTGAAAAGTGAAAGTGAAGTCGCTCAGTCGTTTCCGACTCCTAGCGACCCCATGGACTGCAGCTTACCAGGCTCCTCCGTCCATAGGATTTTCCAGGCAAGAGTACTGGAGTGGGGTGCCAAAGGCCACTACATCATAGGTACTATTCTTAAATACTTATCTTTATTTTTGTGTTTGTTTGCTGGATCTTAGCTGTGGTCTGTAGGATGTCCAGTCCTCCTTGAGGCATCTTTAGTTGCGGCGTGCAAACTCTTACTTGTGGCATGTGGTGTCTAGTTCCCTGACCAGGGATCAAATCCAGGCCCCCTGCATTGAGAGCATGGAGCCTTAGCCACTGGACCACCAGGGAAATCCCCACAGGCATTATTCTATGTCAACAAATGTACCTACCTCATCATTCTTACTGGCTAATGACTGCAGATATTCCAGTGTTTGCATAAACCATAATTAAACAAATTTCCCATTTTTGAAATTTCAAGTTAGTTCTAGTATGTATGTATTACATATGCTCTACATTTTCTATGTGCGTTAAATTATTATATATTCAGTTATATCTATCACGCAATTATGTAATAATAGTGCTCTAGCGGAGAAGGCAATGGCACCCCACTCCAGTACTCTTGCCTGGAAAATCCCATGGATGGAGGAGCCTGGTGGGCTGCAGTCCATGGGGTCACTGAGGGTCGGACACGACTGAGCAACTTCACTTTCACTTTTTACTTTCGTGCATTGGAGAAGGAAATGGCAACCCACTCCAGTGTTCTTGCCTGGAGAATCCCAGGGACTGGGGAGCCTGGTGGGCTGCTGTCTATGGGGTCGCACAGAGTCGGACACGACTGAAATGACTTAGCAACAGCAGTGCTCTTAGAGGAATATCTCTGACCATATGTCTCTGAACCCTTAATGGAAATGTTCTCTCACATGCTCTTTCTCCACAGGAACTGCTCTCATTTCTATATCTTTTACTCTAAATCCCTGGAATTAAATAAGCAAAAATTAGAAGCATATCAAATTACCCACGCTAAATATTAAAGGGTTTGGGGATTTATTTACTTGCTTGCTTATGTGTTTGCCTGTTTATTTATTCATTTATTCTGGCAAGGTTTGTCAAAAACAAAATTCATCACATTTTAAGCCTAGATTTTGCATTATGTTTTCAGAGTCAAACAAGAAGTTTTCTCAGGTGAGTTTTCAAAAAGCCACATTACCTTTGGATGTAGTGACACATTCTAGGTAATTAAGTATAATGAACCATGCACTGTGAGAGAACTCCAAATCAAAAAAGAAACAAGCCTGGCAAAGAAGAACTGTCTGCAGATTGCCGAAAATGGGATTTGATAAGTGAGGCCTGCCAATTTCCCTCTTTCTTGAATAGCAGAAAATCCCATCGGGGGTGTTGATTTCCCTCTAGGCTAGGTGGGGAGGGATGGCGCCCCTAGTGATTAGGAAACATTCATTTCCACTTTGGGCCACCTGTGGTTAATTGTCTTTGTTATCTCAGGAATAGCTTTTCCGGCTCCTCCCCCAAAATGGATCACCCTCTCAAAGATACCTCAATATAAGTAATAGAATAATTGTAAAAAATGAACAAATGTACTCCTCTGCATTTGAGTGGTTGCCATGGCAATGAGAGAACCACCAGTGCAAATTTCCTGTGAGCCTGCTATACAGGTCCGTGAAGGACCCGACTCTGCATCTCTTAACCAGAGGCTGCCTCTGCTGCTGAGCTTGGGAGGCCCTGTGTGCGTGCAGTTAGAGGACACTCAAACCTCTTGGAGGAGAGCTGCCCACTTTCTAAATGACAGATCTCTCAGCATCTCCATGATCCCACTTCGACTGCTCGCTTGTCCGTTTCCTAATGGAGTCAGCAGAGACGTGATTCACACCAATCCCAAGTGTTCATTAGAAATATTGGTACTAATGAACTCAGATAATTTATTTGAAACATACACTTAAAAATCACTCATCTTTCTGTTTTCAGGTTAATGAGCTCTTTTCCCCTCTAAGCGGCATAGGAGGCTCTCTATGCGGTTGTCATAATTATATATTTGGGGCTGGTCTCCTTCTATCTTTATGTTTTTGTGTCTTTCTCTTTTTCCTCTTTTCCCAATTCTTCTTATTCCGAAGGGTTTGCTTCCATGTCATTAGTTATTGTCCAGAATGTATTAAGGAAATCACTGCTATCAGGATCCATAACTGGGATACAGCATGAAAAAGCAAAAAGAAGTCAGAGCTTGGAGGTGGGGAGAGGGAGAAGATGAATGCCAAACACACTGGACGTTTGGGTCCTGTTTGACAACCACGGAGTAGGAACTGGGCATAGTAGGATCCCAGAGTCTCCCAGTCAAAATGGCCTTTGATCTCTGGCCAACTCAGAACCCTTCTTCCCCAACTCCATCCCATCCCTCAGGCTTTTAATGGTAAAATCCCTCACATCTGGTGTGAGGCTTCACTGGTCCTAGAAAAGCCCTGAGTCCTTGCACCGTCCATTTGCCAGCACCAAGGAGAAACAGGAGGCTCATTCCTCATGCCTTTGAGGATCTTGAACTCCTTTGAATCTGATGACAGGTAAAGGCTTTGTCCCCAGAAAAGTGGGCATGCACACACACACATACACAAGCACAATTTCACTAATACTTTGGTACAATTTCAGAGGATTGGTGAAACCCCATTGAAGCCCAGGGTAAGGAACACAGAATCAAATATACTAGTCAGGAGGAAGGGGTATCATCCCAGATCCTGGCATCTGGTTTTCTGTCCCAGCGTCATTTCCTCCAAGAGTGCTGATTAAATGCTTCTTTGATGCCTAATCTCTCACTAGATACTTTGAACTGGAAAACAGAAGATACATATCTTTTTTCAGGAGGATTTTGCAGATGAGTGACAGAGATGAGGGGAAGCAAATATCTGAACAAACAGAAAACACACAGGGTAAAGGAGGGGAGGCAAGTCACACACACACACAAACACACATGGACACATACTCAAATACCTGTTCACATACACACGCTACAGGGAGGAAGAGACATATGGCCTGGTATTAGTCACAGAAGGCTTCCTACAAGAAGCAATTCTTGGATTAAAAATCCAGATTACAGGCTGCACCAGAACAAAATAGGTAGGAAATCAGAAACTTTCAAAGTTGGACTCTCTGAGGCTGAGAGTGTGACGGGTATACTCACTTCCATATTAAAGCTATTGCTAATTTTTCCCACATCCGGAAATGGCAAGGAGAAAGGATGAACAGTTTACAGGAAACAAGGAACTTTCTATCCGCCTGAAAGTGATGTGGCTCTGCATCTTCTCTCACGGTTTTTAAAATAATCGTGGAAAACCAACGTGCCAAGAAGCTATTTCCTTGACACCGGGGCAGAATTACTGAAGGCTGAGAAAGGCTCTGTTATGGGGAGAGTTAGTGGAAGTATTTCTTAGGCAGAGGGAAAAATAACAAAAGGATTTTTTCCAACTTAAAATATTTATATGAACAGGAATACTGTGCTCTATCAATCTAATGCTACCCGAGGCTGCAAATCCGTGGAACCTTCCTCGGCCAGGCCTCAGCTAGGAAAGGTCGAGTTTATGTAAAAACGCATAACCAGTCCTTGGTTATCCATATGGAACAGTCCTGAGAACGAGGGTCTCGCATATATGAAGTATGTGCCATGGGCTTTTCAAAACATTGGGAAAGGATGTATACTTTAGATAGCATGTTCTGGGTTTTATCATTATTTTTAAAAAAATTTAATACAACTGTCTGAGCTGACCAAATGATTTAGACAAATCTATTCATGGCTGTAAAAAGAAATCATTGCATTTTTGAGTTTCACTCTAAGTTTGCATATCTAAAGTTCAGAAAATGACATTTAAGAAAAACGAAGTTTTCATAGACACAGAAGCAAGAACACACCCAATTTAAAGTTCTCTGAGGCAACAACTTGCTCCCAAATTGTGTAGATTAGAGCACTCTTGATAGTTACAGAAATAACCTAAAATATCACATGGAAGTCAAGTGGGAAAGTGAACAATATTATTAGAACTTGAACATTTCTATTTTTTAATCTGATGTTTAAATTGGTGACATTATTGCTGAGCAAGGACCTTGTGAGTTAGAAATCACTCTTAAGTATTGCCTGAATGTATCTATTTGCTTTTACATTTAATTAAGGCTATTTGGAGTCATTTGCTGACTATTTGGAGAAAGGAAGTGGAAAATGATCAGAAAACCCTTCTGTGGGCCACCAAGGGCTAACGTCTATAGCTCATAAACTCACGATGATCTGGGGTAGGCATTTCCCTTGAATCCTTCACCTCCTGCCTCTCTCACTTAGTCATGTCTACTGCTAGGTGTTGGGGATGTAAATATAGCAAGTGGCCACGAATGCCCTACATACTGAGACACTGGGAAATGTGTCCCAACTTTTTGGACCATTCTGATACTTTGTTGTTGGTGCATTGCGGGTGAAGGTGAAGGTGAAGTCACTCAGTCGTGTCTGACTCTTTGAGACCCCGTGGACTGCAACCTACTAGGTTTCTCCGTCCATGGGATTCTCCAGGCAAGAATACTGGAGTGGATTGCCATTTCCTTCTCCAGGGTTATCTTCCCAACCCAGGGATCAAACCCGGGTCTCCCGCATTGGAGGCAGACGCTTTAACCTCTGAGCCACCAGGGGTAAGGCATACCTAACATCCTCAGTTGCATATAGGTTTCTCCGTCCATGGGATTCTCCAGGCAAGAATACTGGAGTGGATTGCCATTTCCTTCTCCAGGGTTATCTTCCCAACCCAGGGATCAAACCCGGGTCTCCCGCATTGGAGGCAGACGCTTTAACCTCTGAGCCACCAGGGGTAAGGCATACCTAACATCCTCAGTTGCATCTATTAGTCAACTTAAGAAGAGGCTTTGCATGCATTCTCAGTCATGTCCAACTCTTTGCAACCCCAAGGACTGTAGCCCACCAGGCTCCTCTGTCCATGGGATTTTTCAGGCAAAAATACTGGAGTGGGTTGCCATTTTCTGCTCCAGGGGATCTTCCTGACCCAGGGATCAAACCTGTGTCTCTGGCATCTCCTGCATTGGCAGGCAGGTTCTTTACGACTGTGTCACCGGGGTAGCCCATAAACTCACTGATGATGACCCAAATGCTCTATCAAGCAGCCCTCTGAGATATTTTCCTATCCAAACCCTCTGTAGCAGCTGCCATGACTACCCCTTTCTTGAAGCTTCTTCTCAGAGTCTACAACACAACACCCTATCCATAGGTTTCTCCGTCCATGGGATTCTCCAGGCAAGAATACTGGAGTGGATTGCCATTTCCTTCTCCAGGGTTATCTTCCCGACCCAGGGATCGAACCCGGGTCTCCCGCATTGGAGGCAGACACTTTAACCTCTGAGCCACCAGGGGTAAGGCATACCTAACATCCTCAGTTGCATCTATTGGTCAACTTAAGAAGAGGCTTTGCATGCATTCTCAGTCATGTCCAACTCTTTGCGACGCCAAGAACTGTAGCCCACCAGCCTCCTCTGTTCATGGGATTTTTCAGGCAAAAATACTGGAGTGGGTTGCCATTTTCTGTTCCAGGGGATCTTCCTGACCCAGGGATCAAACCTGTGTCTCTGGCATCTCCTGCATTGGCAGGCAGGTTCTTTACCACTGTGTCACCTGGGTAGCCCATAAACTCACTGATGATGACCCAAATGCTCTATCAAGCAGCCCTCTGAGGCTTTTTCCTACCCAAACCCTCTGTAGCAGCTGCCATGACTACCCCTTTCTTGAAGCTTCTTCTCAGAGTCTACAACACAACACCCTATCCAACCTTCCACTGCAGGGGACATGGGTTCAATCCCTGGTCAGGGAACTAAGATCCCACACGCTGTAGGGCAACTAAGCCCAGGCACTCAACTAGCTAAGCTTAACAATTTTTTTTTTTTTAATTTGATTTTGGCTGTGCTGGATCTCTGTTGTGGCATGCAGGCTTTGCTAGTATAATATCATATATGAAGCGAATCGCCAGTCCAGGTTCGATGCATGATACTGGATGCTTGGGGCTGGTGCACTGAGACTACCCAGAGGGATGGTATGGGGAGGGAGGAGGGAGGGGGGTTCAGGATGGGGAACACGTGTATACCTGTGGCAGATTTCATGTTGATGTATGGCAAAACCAGTACAACATTGTAAAGTAATTAACCTCCAATTAAAATAAATAAAATTATATTTCAAAAAAATAAATAAATAAAAATAAATGGGACCTAATCAATCTTTTAAAAAAACTTTTAAAAAGAAATAATCACAGCAATAGTAACTGTATATTAGGTGCTCACTTAATTCCCAGAGACTGCATTTTACAAACACTTTGCAAGGATGTTCACTTGCTCAGTCATGCCCGACTCTCTGTAACCCCATGGACTGAGCCCACCAAGCAAGACTCCATTTATGGAATTTTCCAGGCAAGACACTTTCAGTTCAGTTCAGTCGTTCAGTCGTGTCCGACTCTTTGCGACCCCATGAATCGCAGCACGCCAGGCCTCCCTGTCCATCACCAACTCCGACTCACTCAGACTCACGTCCATCAAGTCAGTGATGCCATCCAGCCATCTCATCTTCTGTCGTCCCCTTCTCCTCCTGCCCCCAGTCCTTCTCAGCATCAGACTCTTTTCCAATGAGTCAACTCTTCGCATGAGGTGGCCAAAGTACTGGAGTTTCAGCTTTAGCATCATTCCTTCCAAAGAAATCCCAGGGCTGATATTCTTAAATCCATGCAACAGTCTGGTGAGGTGAGTGCCATGATTATTAACTTTATTTTACAGAAGAAGAAACTGATACTCAGAGGTACTGAATAACTTGCCCACTTACACAGCTAAGCTATTGCAAAGCCCCTGCTCTCTGCCCAAAGATGAACCCCTCTCAACCCAGTACCCTGCACAAGGGTCTCAATGAATCTGATTGACTTTGCGCTCTCTCATATCTGCATCTTTTGTTGGAAGCTGCCAGTGACATCTTAGGAATGGATAAGGTATAAATTCCCATTGAAACGAGTTTAATTAGCAGGGATATCTTGGCATGCTCTCTTCAAATCTCAGAGTTACAGTCCTTTCAAGGTTGATATGAAGTTTTCTTTTCTTCTCTGCTTCCCCTGTCTTCTTAACTTTAGAGCTTGTTTTGGAAGTTTGCAACAGGCAGAAGTCAGANGAGTTTAATTAGCAGGGATATCTTGGCATGCTCTCTTCAAATCTCAGAGTTACAGTCCTTTCAAGGTTGATATGAAGTTTTCTTTTCTTCTCTGCTTCCCCTGTCTTCTTAACTTTAGAGCTTGTTTTGGAAGTTTGCAACAGGCAGAAGTCAGATGTGTAAATAAAAGGGTAGAGGGCTTCCTAAAGGGAGAAGATGGTGACTGCTATCTGATGCCCCAAGAAAAGACAGACCCCTGATTCACAGCCCACACTAATTTTCTTCCCTTGTTTTGGCTTCTTTCCTCAATCCAGTCTGGCTAGGATGACGATAAAATAATTATGGGCAACAGTGACAAGGGAAAAGTATGGGTTCCCCTGTCCTCGCTGTAGAAGTCCAGCCCCCCCGATAACTGAGAGAGACCCTCTGGGAAAGCAGCTGGGCTGGGAGAATTATGGGCAGCTCCAGGTCAGAGATTTCCTGTGGTAATCTCAAATCCAAATATTTTGTCCTGTTTTTACTCAGTGTGATACATCCTCTTATTCAGACCTGGTGGAGTCAGAGGCAAATGTAACCCTCTCCCATTTCTCTGTCTGAGGGCTGCTGGCAGCGCATGGCAGACATGCCCCGAGGGGAGGACCCGCAAGTTCAAGCTGACGTGGGCCCACACGGCTGGACCCAAGATGAAGGGCCACAGGACAGGTGACACAATGGCTGGACACTGCAAGGACAGGGATGAAGGGATCGGGCGCTATTTCTCCTTCTTGTCTAAGTTAATCACCACAAACTAAGACGGAGCTAAAACAGAACTCTCCCTCACTGTTCCAGGTGACCTACGCTATGTGACGGGGCATCTCATCTAGAAAGATCTCCTCCTTCCCTCCACCCCACTCCACACCCCCCACCTTTCCCCCAGCCCTGGCTCCTACAGGCTGTAGCCAGCACAGAGGCACGAGAAGACAGGGAGCACTCCGTGCCCGTCTGCGGTCAGGTGGGAGGGTGGCACGGTCAGCCCTGGCCTTAGGACTGGGGATCAGAGGCTCAGCCGAGAGCCAAGGTGCATCGGTGTAAGCACTGACCCGTAGCACGCTTGAGGCGTTCCAGAGACTAAAGTGTGCTTAAGTGACCTTACCAGCAGCTCTGAAATACAGGCCTCCTCTTCCTAAAAAGTCAGCCCTCAACATGGAAGGAATCAAACCCCATCTTCCCCCATAGCCTTCAGTCTCCCCAAGCTCAATTGCACCCTTGCCCAGCACACTTCCCCAGCTTGAAGAGGGCAGAGGGAGCTTTTTGGTTTGGGGAGAGCACTCAGCAAAGGTGCAGGGGCGGGAGCGGGGAGGAGGGACTCTGAGAGCGAGTGCTGGGTACTACCGCACCCTGCTCCCACCCATAATGTCCTCTCAGAGCAGCCGGTCCAGTCTTCCCTGATTACAGTCAGGGCCCAAGGATGACATGTGGGTTCAGTCCAGGCTTGCTGGCCCCCAGACTCTACCACATAGACATCTCCTCTACTTGGTGAAAGAGAAGAGCAAGGGGGGTTAGGTGAGGCAGGGGCAGCACCAAGTGACTCCTGGAAAGGAGGCACCAGGGGCTGGGAAACTCAACATGTCTGCACTAGGCTCTAGGATGCAGGCAGGCCCAAAGACGCTCAAGAGGGAAGAGAAGCCCTTACCTGTGTAATTTACAAAGGATCTCATTTCATTCTTATTTCATTTCCCCCATTTCCTAGATTAGGGAATTGAGGCTTTTAGAAGCTGAGCTTTGATTGACAGGTCATTGTGACCTTCTTGACCTCAAAATCTTCCTCTGTCACTAAATAAATCTTCCGGATGTTCTGGCTTTCATATTCCACGAGGCTGGGACTTCGACAGGGACCACATCACACCATTATTTCCACCACACTTGTTTGCACAATCCTACAAATGTTATCCCATGAGGCCATGCCATCTGCTTCTGCCCATGACAGATGGGCCCCCCAGCAGGCGTCCCTGAACCTCTTCTCAAGGTGGGCCTGTTGAGAGGTCAAGAAGGTAACCTCCATGAGCAAAGTTACTGACTCACTCTATGTCAACTTACCAACTTACAAGACCTCTCTTAAGCCTGGGGACCGAAATTCCAACTGGCTTTAATGAAGGGGACAAGGAGTGAAAGCCAGGTGACTGTGACAACAGAAGACATGGCTGGTAACTGATGTCTGATTTTGATGAAATATGCAGGCACATGTCAATAAAATAAATATCAAAGCTGGAAATACTTAGATCCTCAAGACCTGTTTGGGGCTGGGGTGGTGGATGATGAGAGGGTTAACAGAACAGTAAAACCTTCATCTGTGCTTTTCCAATTGTCCTTCAGTCTCTAATGAGGTATATACAAGTATATGCCAGCATAAGTTACTCCTTGACTTTAGTAAATAACTAGCTGGCTAAGCCCCTTTGGTTGTCCTGACATTCTGGGACCCTTGCCTCCTGTTAGGGTTGCCTTAGGCCTAGCAAGAATCAGACTCAACATTACATTTTTTTGCTTCAATCTTTTATGGACATGATGATGCTGATTTTTAATATAGATCTTTTTATGATGAGTCGGAGGGTGGCAGAATGACTTTTATGAGGACAAACCTGGTTACTATGTATGTGATTCATTGGGGCTTTTAAGATGTAGAAATTTGATTGCCTGCCTAGCTTGGGGACTTTTTTTTTATTGCACATCCAAGTTTGTTTATGAAATTCTCTCAGCACCAGATAACATTGCTGTCTGATAAGAACGGGGAATGTTTATGTGACCTTGTGGTGATAGTGGTTGGGGTATGAGAGTCTCTTTTCTCAAAGAAAAGAAGTATAGGGCATGCAATGACTCCACATAAAGAGAGTGTCATTTGGTGATGTTCAGAAAAGGCTGGCCGGCTCCAGAAGCATGGGGGGCTGGGAAGATGGGTCCATTTTTCATCATTTAGGAGACCCAGAGACCCCAAGCTCACTAACACAGCAGGGCAGGCCCACCTCCCCCCTGAACCGTGGAGAACCCCACAGAGGTGGAGCCGTAGAAGGGCAAGTATACTGTCCAAATGGGCAAACCCAAGAGAATCAGTCAGACAAATTGTCATGATGGAAGCTACAGGCAGAGTTTCTTGAGCCCACCAGACAACTTGCTGTGGGAATTCCCAGCCTCAAAGAAAGCACACTCCTAATCTCTAATCCCAGGCTCTAATAAAATATCAGTTACCACTACCCCGGTGCTCTGATTGTTCCTTTCACACTGTTCAATGTTTTGCATGCTGTCCTCACAATAGCCTTGAAGGAGGGGGAAACTGAGGCTTATTGAGGTGAAACAGCTTGCCTCAGATCACACAGGGCCTGTGCTTCTATCCATAAATGCATCATTCATGTGGTCTCATAACACCAAATAACCAGCTGGTCCTCTGTCATCTTCAAACTCATGCATCTACAATCAAAGTCACCATCTTCCCTCCCAATGTGGCACTTTCTTGTGACTTCCTTACAGTTCATAGTCACACCCATTTCCTTATCGTTATCTTGGTTCAGGCCCTTACCCAAATTTTGATTTGTATAATTGCCTCCTTATCAATTTCCCTGCCACCAGTGTCTCTGGCATCCATCAAATGAAGCCACAGTTTGTTTGATCTTTTAGTGTGCCATGCGATGGCAACACACTCCAGTACTCTTGCCTGGAAAATCCCATGGACGGAGGAGCCTGGTGGGCTGCAGTCCATGGTGTCGCTAAGAGTCGAATAAGGTGTCTAACACAGACCTTGACCTTAAACGGTTGGTGCTTCATAAATATTAGTTTGCATCCTTTCAAAGAACCCCACTGCCTAATGGATAATTCAACCCTGGAAACTACAGTATGTCTCCCGCCTCCCTTCCTTCCTTACGGTCCCTCATCTACACAAAGCCCCTCTTCTGGCTAAACCCCCTGGACCTTTCACCTTCCTCCTGACCACTTTTCACATACCACTGCCCATGACGCCCCTTTTCTCCATCAACCAAAAACTTGCCCATCTTCGGGGTAACAGGGGTCTCTGATGAGCTTTCTCTCTCTCCTCAGAGGCGACAAAATAGGTCTGAGCCCCTCATTCAGACACTAATCTCTACTATATTTTGATTTTGCTATTTCCCTTGCATCTCTCTGTCATCTCTCTAATATAGCATAAGCACCTTGAAGGCAAGGCCCAAGCTTCCACGTCTTTCTCTGCTTTGCCACGTTGTTCTCTCTCTCTTCTCCACCAAATTAGTGCCTAAGAACTGTGGTTAAAAAGATAAATCATGTGTGAGATGAAATGTGAGCGTGTTCGGGTGTGTGTGACACCCTACCCAAACCCCCAAAACCCACCCTCCCCTGCCACACACAGTCTGCCTGCAGCTCCCTAGGTCCTAAGCTTTCTGGGAGGGCACTATGTCTGTTGCTCACTTGGCCCATCACACAGATAAACGCTTAAATAAATGATGGGGTTTATGATGACAGCCTTCACTAGAACTTTTAAAATGATGAGCTATTACTACCCTGGTTCTCATCTTCAGGTCCTAAGCTTTCTGGGAGGGCACTATGTCTGTTGCTCACTTGGCCCATCACACAGATAAACGCTTAAATAAATGATGGGGTTTATGATGACAGCCTTCACTAGAACTTTTAAAATGATGAGCTATTACTACCCTGGTTCTCATCTTCCAAAGAACATCTTTACAGTCCCTGCCAAGCCCCTGGTAATGAATTTCTTCAGTGTATCAAGCAGTGCTGTGAGAATTAATCTTTCTGCTCATCCTCTAGGCTTGGTGGAAGGCAGCTGGAAGCTCAGAAGTAGTATCTGTTTTATTCTGCCTTCTGCTGTCTCTAATCTCTCCTGCCAGACTATACGTCACCTGAGGAACAAGGTCACAGCTTATGTATGATCCTACCTTCAATCGAGGCTATCACCGTGCTTTGCACAGATTGATAGGTGGTATCTTGTGGTTGTCATCCTAGTGAAATAGCGTCTTCCCGGAATTGCACTGGAATTCTCCCCCTTCTGGAACTGCTCTGCTGGCTCCTTTGTGTGTGGGTGGGACAGGTGACTGGTGTTCAGAGACTGGCAGGCACATTGATGAGGGCCACTTTCAGGCTGAGGGCACTCGTTTGCTGGTTTGAAACCATCCACAGCTCTCTCTTCCTCTGACCATGAGTAACAACAGTATTTCAGATAATGGCAGTCCAGTCCCCAGGGTCACTGAGTGACTTCAATGGGGAGAGCTCCCTTGCCTGCCCTCCATGGGCACGTATTATGAACGAGAAATAAATCCTTGGTATTTAAGGTTGGATTCAAAGATGGTTATTGCAGGAAATCTGGCCAATCTCTACCAACAAGACTCAAAAAAGTATTTATTGAAGAGAAGAAAGAAAGTGAAGCCGTTCGGTCATGTCGGACTCTTTGCAACCCCATGGATGGTAGCCTACCAGGCTCCTCCGTCCATGGGATTCTCCAGGCAAGAATACTGGAGTGGGGTGCCATTTCCTTCTCCTGGGGATCTTCCTGACCCAGGAATAGAACCTGGGTCTCCCGCATTGCAGGCAGACGCTTTAACCTCTGAGCCACCAGGGAAGCCTCAAAAAAGTATTTATTGAAGAGAAGAAGAAAGGAATTGGGGGTAAAATGCACTAGACTTGTGTGTTTTGAGAAGTCTTTCATGATAGTTAAGAAAGCAATTCAAATTAAGGAGAATATTTGTTGCAATGCTTGCTCCTTTCCAGAACTGGCTTAAATACCATCCCATGGGGACGTCCCCGGTGGAGCAGCAGTTAAGACTCTGTGCTTCCACTGCAGGGGGCGTGGAAGGGTTCAGTCCCTGGCTGGAGAACTAAGATCCCACATGCTGAGCAGTAAACAAAAAAATTGAAATAACACACCATGGAGTCAAACAGTTGGATTCATTCAAAAGTAAGAATTACATAAGAATTAATAAGAATTGTTGTCATTTACTGAATGTTGACTATATTGAAGGCACTGTACTAAAGGCTTTGCATAAATGTCCATTTAGTTCTCACTTTGACTTAGATATGCAGTTATTTTTGCAACCAGCTCCCCTTCTGTAGATCATAAAGTTAAAATAGGGAGAAACTAGATAGCTTGCTCAATATCACACAGGTAGTGAGTGACAGGACCCTGTGCTGAGTCCTACAGAGAGGTGATTTTCATTCCTACAGAAACTGTCCAGAATCTCCCTCTAGCTCTCTCTGGAGAAAGTGAAGTTGAATGATGAGACTGATGCAGGGTAAAGGGTTTGTCGGAATAATCCACCTGTAAGTATAATGTCAGTATATGTATCTGGATGGACACTCCACAGTGAACCTAACTTCATCTTATTCCAATAACTCAGATTTCTGTATTCATGGGGGTTCCAGACAGAACGATTCTAAGCCAAGACCTTAAAGACAGGTAAATGTTAATCCAGGAAAAGGGTGAGGAACCAGAGGGGGATAGATGCCAGCACCCAGTGTGGAGTCTGTACCTCTGTGGTGTTAGAGAAGACCCTTGAGAGTCCCTTGGACTGCAAGGAGATCCAACCAGTCCATTCTAAAGGAGATCAGCCCTGGGTGTTCTTTGGAAGGAATGATGCTAAAGCTGAAACTCCAGTACTTGGCCACCTCATGCAAAGAGTTGACTCATTGGGGAAAAAACTCTGATGCTGGGAGGGATTGGGGGCAGGAGGAGAAGGGGACGACAGAGGATGAGATGGCTGGATGGCATCACTGACTCGATGGGCATGAGTCTGAGTGAACTCCAGGAGTTGGTGATGGACAGGGAGGCCTGGTGTGCTGCGATTCATGGGGTCACAAAGGGTCGGACACAACTGAGTGACTGAACTGAACTGAAGATCAAGTATTAGATAATAATAACTATCGATAACATTTGTTGAGTGGATACTATATGCCAGACATTATTCTAAGCGCTTCACATGGGTTAGCATATTTATCTCCGCAACAACCCTATGAAGTAGACACTTATGTTTATTTTCATTTTACAGATGAGGAAACTG
The DNA here is from genome assembly GCA_006410635.1 of Cephalophus harveyi. Classification (NCBI taxonomy): domain Eukaryota; kingdom Metazoa; phylum Chordata; class Mammalia; order Artiodactyla; family Bovidae; genus Cephalophus; species Cephalophus harveyi. The sequence continues at coordinate 310,725 of SJYT01002769.1, forward strand.
AGGCACTGCAAGGTTAAGTAAATTTCCCAAGATCACACAGCTAGTAAGAGACCAAGCTAGGAACTGAACCCAGAGCCTACCCTAATCACATATTCATTGAGTTCTAAAATATAACTTACCGGAGGACAGGGAATTTGTATCTGTTTGATATCCAGAGCATTGTAGCATACCTTAAATAAGGAGATGTTGGATGAATGAATAATACAATATTCGATGCTTCCTTAGTTCAGTTCAGTTCAGTTCAGTCGCTCAGTCGTGTCCGACTCTTTGCGACCCCATGAATCGCAGCACGCCAGGCCTCCCTGTTCATTACCATCTCTCGGAGTTCACTCAGACTCACATCCATCGAGTCAGTGATGGCATCCAGCCATCTCATTCTCAGTCGTCCCCTTCTCCTCCTGCCCCCAATCCCTCCCAGCATCAGAGTCTTTTCCAATGAGTCAAATCTTCGCATGAGGTGGCCAAAGTACTGGAGTTTCAGCTTCAGCATCNACAGTCTGCTAATGGGAATCTGCAACCTCAAGCCCCTTCTCTGTGGAAAGCTCACCTGCATGTTGGCAGGGAGTGTTTGCATTTGGTTACCTCTCAGAGGCTCTGGTGGAAATACAATCTCTAAATATTGATGGCAAAGCTGGATACACAAAAATCACTTGCTTTTACTTGCCCCAAACCACACACACTCAAACAGATGAAATATGTATGAAGCCAGAGTCATCTTGTAGCAGGCAGAGAGCGGGTCCCACAGAAGCATCTGGGACCTCATCCTGAGGCTCTGATACCACGGTGACTCACGACAGAGATGGAGGAGGGGGCACCTTCGATCTGGGCTGGTTCTGTTTCACATGTAACTGAAGTGCAGTCTTGAAAGTGCATTTTAAAAATGCACCTGCCCGTGTTTTATACTTGGCACCCTGGGACTTCCTAAGAGGGTCTCCTGTGGACAGGGGATTTATTGGGGAGCATCGGGGGACAGGAAAAAGTGGCAATGCCGGTTGTTCACAGCAAGTGGCTGTAGAGTCCAGAGAAAGGGTGTTGTTATCTAGTCTGCAGCAAGGCACTGTATGGCCGAGCTTCAGTCCTCAGCCATTCACACTGTATGGGGGCATTGATGGTGGGAATCTTCCGCTCACTGTTTCTGCCAGTCTGGAATCCGAAGGTGAAGGCGGAAGCTGGATATGGGTGGTGGCTGGAGCATGGGGCTGGGGGCGGCATGGAGGCAGGCAGGTAAGACTTTCCAACTCACCCACTGCATCTGACAAGGCTGCGTGGTATTGCCTTTCTTCAGAACAGCCCCCCTGCACCCAGTCCTCACCAGCTAACACACAAAACTGTCTTCCATATCAATCCCTGACAGGCTATGAGCCGGGCAGAGAGCAATTTCATGGTGTCCAGGGCAATAAGCAGCAGGGACACTGGGTGTGAGGAATAGGGGCAGGGGAAAAAAGAAAGAGAAACCAGTTTACCTTTCTCAGCTCTGCCGATTGGGCATTGGACACCTGCCTAGATATGAGTCCCTGCCTCACCCTGCCCCCCAGCCGCTGGTGCCAGGCACCTCCTGCAAAGTCACAGGTAAAGATGAATAAAGGGAAAGGGGGTAGAGTAGAAATAGAGGATGTAGGCTAGGATCCCCAAACCTGGGCTGCCACCTGCGAACAAGCCTGTGAGGCCATTGCCCACAGAACCAAGTCCAGATACCCAAGTGCAACGTGCAAGACCCTGTTGTGGTTGTTCAGTCGCTCAGTCGTGTCCGAGTCTTTGCGACTCCGTGGACTGCAGCCCTCCAGGCCTCCCTGTCCATCACCACTCCCCAGAGCTTCCCCAAACTCTTGCCCATTGAATCAGTGATGCCATCCAACCATCTGTAGTCACCTTCTCCTCCTGCCTTCAATCTTCCCCAGTATCAGGGTCTTTTCCAATGAGTCAGTTCTTCACATCAGGTGGCCAAAATGTTGGAGTTTCTGCTTCAGCATCAGTCCTTCCAATGAATATTCAGGACTGATTTCCTTTAGGATGGACTGACTCTGCTTGCAGTACAAGGGACTCAAGAGTCTTCTCCAACACCACAGTTCAAAAGCATCAATTTTTCAGGCCTTAGCTTTCTTTATAGTCCAACTCTCACATCCATACATGACTACTGGAAAAACCATAGCTTTGACTAGAT
>SJYT01002773.1:0-24502 GCA_006410635.1 Cephalophus harveyi
ACTGTGGTGTTGGAGAAGACTCTTGAGAGTCCCTTGGACTGCAAGGAGATCCAACCAGTCCATTCTGAAGAGATCAACCTGGGATTTCTTTGGAAGGAATGATGCTAAAGCTGAAACTCCAGTACTTTGGCCACCTCGTGAAAAGAGCTGACTCATTGGAAAAGACTCTGATGCTGGGAGGGATTGGGGGCAGGAGAAGGGGACCACCGAGGATGAGGTGGCTGGATGGCATCACTGAGTCGATGGACGTGAGTCTGAGTGAACTCCGGGAGTTGGTGATGGACAGGGAGGCCTGGCAAGTACTTTGGCCACCTCGTGAAAAGAGCTGACTCATTGGAAAAGACTCTGATGCTGGGAGGGATTGGGGGCAGGAGAAGGGGACCACCGAGGATGAGGTGGCTGGATGGCATCACTGAGTCGATGGACGTGAGTCTGAGTGAACTCCGGGAGTTGGTGATGGACAGGGAGGCCTGGCATGCTGCGATTCATGGGGTCGCAAAGAGTCGGACACGACTGAGCGACTGAATTGAACTGAACTGAACTGAAGACATCTTCAGGTTCACCCTGTTTCTACTCTATAGGATGGAAAAAGAGGCCCTAGTTAGGCAGGGCTTTGCTCAGGGTGACCAGCCAGCTGGCAGGCCATGGCCCTCCCTTAAGAAGCCCAGAATACTCCAGACAGTGGGCTAGGCCCTGAGCCTTCACAGGCTGTCCCTCGGGGCTCTGTGTCCCTGGGCCTGGGGCAGCCCTGGGCCTCAGCCTCTGTGGTGTCAATTTGAGTCCTCATTTGGGGCAGGAACCAGACAGAAGCCAGAAAAGCAGAAATGCTCTGGAAAGGAGGAAGTAGAGGCCCATCACACTTCACCAGAAGGGCCAGTGGCTCCCCAAAGTACAAGGTCATCTTCCCGTACCCAGTAACATCACATTTCAACGGGGACCCCAGACAAAGCCAGGGAAGAAATTCTGAAGGGGTCATTGGAGGCCCCATTGTGAGGAGTCAGCGGGCTGCTATTCATGAAGTCAAAGCTTCTGGGCAATGGCTGTCTCTGCTTTGGGGAGATTTGCCTGCTCCCAGAAGTGCCAACCCCCAGCTGGGAAATCCAGTGGGAGCTGGAAGCCTGGGAACTGGTTCCTGAGGCACTGACTGCAGTGAGTGAGCCTCTAGTTCCTGGAAGGACTTCTTCAGGACTCCAAGTCTATATATTTTATTTCATTTTTTTTTTTTTCACATGCTCATGTTAAGTAATACTTAGAAAGATCTAGATCTGGAGTGGCAGCTGCACGGTGCTGGAGCGACTTTGAGGAGATACCCTACTTCCAATGGTAAAGGAGAAATCTCAGCAAGATGGTAGGAGGGGTGAAATCATGAAATTGCATTTAGAATCAAACCCCATACCCACCAGAGACCCTCAGAGGGCTCAAACAAACCTTGGGCGAACCAGGACCCAGAGACCCGACAGAGACTAAGACAGAACTGTGTTTGAGTGTCTCCTGTGGGGTACGGGTCAGCAGTGGACCGCTGCAGAGGCAGGGGCACTGGGTGCAGTAGACCTGGGTCTGGCATAAGCCCTCTTGGAGGAGGTCGCCATCAACCCCACCATACAGCCACCAGAGCTTACACAGGACTGGGAAACAGAATCATGGAGGGCACAAACAGAACCTTGTGCACACCAGGACCCAAGAGAAAGGAGCAGCGACCCCACAAGAGACTGACCCAGACTCGCCCGTGAGCGTCCAGGAGCCTCCGGCGGAGGTGTGGGTCAGTGGTGGTCTGGTGCAGAGTTGGGGGCCCTGAGTGCAGCAGTGCATGCATGGGACCTTTTGAAGGAGGTTGCCATCATCTTCATTACCTCCACCATAGTTTGGTCCCAGGTCAAATAACATGGAGGAAACAGCCCCGCCCATCAACAGAAAATTGGGTTAAAGATTTACTAAGCATGCCCTTGCCCATCAGAACAAGACCTAGTTTCCCACTCAGTCAGTCTCTCCCAGAAAGCTTCCGTAAGCCTCTTATCCTTCTCCATCAGAAGACAGACTGAATGAAAACCACAGTCACAGAAAACTAACCAATCTGATCACATGGACCACAGCCTTGTCTAACTCAATGAAACTATGAGCCATGCCCTGTGGGGCCACCCAAGATAGACGGGTCATGGTGGAAAGCTCTGACAAATGTAGTCCACTGGAAAAGGGAATGGCAAACCACTCAGTATTCTTGTCTTGAGAACCCCATGAACAGTATTAAAATGGCAAAAAGATAGGACACTGGAAGATGAACTCCCCAGGTTGGTAGGTGTCCAATATGCTACTGGAAATCAGTGGAGAAATAGCTTCAGAAAGAATGAAGAGACGGAGCCAAAGCAAAAACAACACCCAGATGTGGATGTGACTGGTGATGGAAGTAAATTCCGATGCTGTAAAGAGCAATATTGCATAGGAACCTGCAATATTGTTAGGTCCACTAATCAAGGCAAATTGGAAGTGGTCAAACAGGAGATGGCAAGAGTGAACATCAACATTTTAGGAATCAACAAACTCAAATGGACTGGAATGGGTGAATTTAACTCAGATGACCATTATACCTACTGCTGTGGGCAAGAATCCCTTAGAAGAAATGGAGTAGCCCTCATAGTCAACAAGAGTCTGAAATGCAGTACTTGGATGCAATCTCAAAAATGACAAAATGATCTCTGTTCGTTTCCAAGGCAAACCATTCAATATCACAGTAATCCAAGCCTATGCCCCGACCAACAATGCTGAAGAAGTTGAACTTGAATGGTTCTACGAAGACTTACAAGACCTTCTAGAACTGACACTCAAAAAAGATGTCCTTTTCATTATAGGAGACTGTAATGCAAAAGTAGGAAATCAAGAAATATGTGGAGTAACAGGCAAATTTGGCCTTGTAGTACAGAATGAAGCAGGGCAAAGGCTAATAGAGTTTTGCCAAGAGAACACACTAGTCATCACAAACACCCTCTTCCAACAACACAAGAGAAGACTCTACACATGGACATCACCAGATGGTCAATACCGAAATCAGGCTGATTATATTCTTTGCTCCCAAAGATGGAGAAGCTCTATACAGTCAGCAAAAACAAGACCGGGAGCTGACAGTGGCTCAGATCATGAACTCCTTATTGCCAAATTCAGACTTAAATTGAACAAATAGGGAAAACCACTAGATCATTCAGGTATGACCTAAATCAAATCCCTTATGATTATACACTGCAAGTGTATAGATTCAAGGGATTAGATCTGATAAAGTGCCTGAAGAACTATGGATAGAGGTTCATGACATTGTACAGAAGGCAGTGATCAAGACCATCACCAAGAAAAAGAAATGCAAAAAGGCAAAATGGTTGTCTGAGAAGGCCTTACAAATAGCTATGAAAAGAAGAGAAGCGAAAGTCAAAGGAGAAAAGGAAAGATATACCCATTTGATTTCAGAATTCCAAAGAAAAGCAAGGAGAGATAAGAAAGCCTTCCTCAAAGATCAACACAAAGAAATAGAGGAAAACAGTAGAATGGGAAAGACTAGAGATCTCGTCAAGAAAATTAGAGATACCAAGGGAATATTTCATGCAAAGATGGGCACAATAAAGGACAGAAATGGTACGGACCTAACAGAAGCAGAAGATATTAAGAAGAGGTGACAGGAATACACAGAAAAACTATGTAAAAAGATCTTCATGACCCAGATAACCACGATGGTGTGATCACTCACCTAGAGCCAGACATCCTGGAAGGCGAAGTCAAGTGGGCCATAGGAAGCATCACTATGAACAAAGCTAGTGGAGGCGATGGAATTCCAGTTGAGCTATTTCAAAAGATGATGCTGTGAAAGTGCTGTACTCAGTATGCCATCAAATTTGGAAAACTCAGCAGTGGCCACAGGACTGGAAGAGGTCAGTTTTATTCCAATCCCAAAGAAAGGCAATGCCAAAGAATGCTCAAACTACCGCACAATTGCACTCATCTCACACGCTAGCAAAGTAATGCTCAAAATTCTCCAAGCCAGGCTTCAACAGTATGTGAACCGTGAACTTCCAGATGTTCAAGCTGGATTTAGAAAAGGCAGAGGAACCAGAGATCAAATTGCCAATATCTGTTGGATCATCAAAAAAGCAAGAGAATACCAGAAAAACATCTATTTCTGCTTTATTGACTATGCCAAAGTCTTTGCCTGTGTGGATCACAACAAACTGTGGAAAAATCTTTTAAGAGATGGAAATAGCAGACCACCTGACCTGCCTCCTGAGAAATCTGTATGCAGGTCAGGAAGCAATAATTAGAACTGGACATGGAACAACAGACTAGTTCCAAATTAGAAAGGAGTATGTCAAGTCTATATATTGTCACCCTGCTTATTAACTTATATGCAGAGTACATCATGAGAGTATATCCTGCTTCCTTCAGTCCAGCATGAAACACAAGCTGGAATCAGAATTGCTGGGAGAAATATCAATAACCCCAGATATGCAGATAACACCACCCTTATGGCAGAAAGCAAAGAAGAACTAAAGAGCCTCTTTAGTGATGAAAGTGAAAGAAGAGAGTGAAAAAGTTGACTCAAAACTCAACATTCAGAAAAGTAAGATCATGGCATCTGGTCCCACCACTTCATGGCAAATAGATGGGGAAACAATGGGAACAATGACAGACTTTATTTTGGGGGGCTCCAAAATCACTGCAGATGGTGACTGCAGCCAAGAAATTAAAAGACACTTGCTCTTTGGAAGAAAAGTCAAGATCAACCTAGACAGCATATTAAAAAGCAGAAACATTACTTTGCCAACAAAGGTCTGTCTAGTCAAAGCTGTATTTTCCAGTAGTCATGTATGGATGTGAGAATTGGCATATAAAGCTGAGCACCAAAGAATTGATGCTTTTGAACTGTAGCGTTGGAGAAGACTCTTGAGAGTCCCTTGGACAGCAAGGAGATCCAACCAATCCATCCTAAAGGAGATCAGGCCTGAGTGTTCATTGGAAGGACTGATGCTGAAACTCCTATACTTCAGCCACCTGATGCAAACTACTGACTCATCTGAAAAGACCTTGATGCTGGGAAAGATTGAAAGTGGGAGGAGAAGGGGACGACAGAGGATAAGATGGTTGGGTGGCATCACCGACTCCATGGACATGAGTTTGAGTAAACTCTGGGAGTTGGTGATGGATAGGAAGGCCTGGCATGCTACCATCCTTAAGGTTGCAAAGAGTTGGACACAACTGAGCGACTGAAGTGAACTGAACTGAGAAAGATCTAGAACAAGCTTCGGCCATTAGCTGCCAGAGAATTTACATGGAGTGGTTAAGCACATAGATGCTGATGCCAGATAGCATGGGTTCAAATCCCAGCTCAACCACTTAAACCACGAGGGGTTTGGGACCAGTTACCTAACCTCGGCTATAAACAGTCATGACAAAAGTGTCCCCTAGGGCTGATGGGAGCGTGGAAGTGAAAGTATGTCAGTCCGTCGTGTCCAACTCTTAGCGACCCCTTGGACTGCAGCCCGCCAGGCTCCTCTGTCCATGAGATTCTCCAGGCAAGAATACTGGAGTGAGTTGCCCTTCCCTTCTCCAGGGGATCTTCTCAACCCAAGGACTCCCGCTTTGCCAGGAGAGTCTTTACCGTCTCAGGCACCAGGGAAGCCCAGCGCTGTTGGGAGTGTATATTCAGTTGATTCAGCAAAGGCCCTGAAAACAGTGCCTGACTGCAGGAAGCGCGGGGGCCGCTTCAGCCTCTGTGGGCCATTCCTATACAATCTGCCAGCGTGTCCTGCGGCCTCTGGGCCAATAGGGGAAGCCATGTGCGTGGGACACTCGGGCATTCAGAGGGCACAGGGCCAGATGGCTACAGAGAATGGGGGTGCGGTGGAGGCAGAGTTGGTGCAGGCTCCCTCCTGGCCTCCAGGTCTACTGTGACCCCTGAGCCCTTCTGAGGAACAACATCTTGGGTTCCCTCCTTGCCCCCCCTGTTCCCCAAAAGCAGCCAGGCTGAGCTAGACATAGCCTCTCTTTAATGGAAGTCATGAGTGCTTTGACATAGGAGATCAGCTTGGACAGGAAGGTGTGGCCAGTGCCGCAGGTCAGGATGCTACCCTGCCCCTCTGCCGTGGTCCTAAGGGAGGATGGGTGTGCCGGCTGGGGCTCAGAAGATGTCAGGGACGATATAGTCGGTGTGGATGCCATCAATCAGCCCATCCCCATTGTTGTGGATGAACCAGCAGGTCACCTCAGCCCCATGGCGGGGGTCCTTCCTGTAGTCTTTTTGCAAGCCCCTGAGGAGAAACATGCCAGCTGGGGTCACCTTTTGGATCCAGCAGGGCTGTGCCTCCCCAGGAAGCCCCCCCGACCCATGTGACACCTGGAAGAAGACCTGGGCCAATGGTGGAGAAGGCCAAGGGCAGAGATGCTGGGGGAAAAGCCCACCCACCTGGTGACTGTCAGGCGGCGGTTCTTCACCACCATTGTGGCATCTGTCTTTGTGGGGTCAGAGCCTGGGTGGAGGTCGGACACTTTATAATCGAAGGGGTGAAAGAACTGTCCTGGAAAGGCAAACAGGAGACTGTGGTTACCAGCAGGGTCCTGGCTGCCTTGCACTCACTAGGTGCTCACTGGACGTTTACAGTTATTGGCACAATTTTTCCCCAAGGGATTGACTGTTTCTGATAAATTTTAACTCCAAAGCCACCTGTAGTTCACTTACTATAAAGAAGCAGATATGTTGCTTCTATAGGAATTCCAAAGGAATATGGCTGGGGAGGGGGGAGTGAGGGGGTAAGAGAGCAGGGTCTGCAGGAAGACCACAAAGAGGAGCAGTGTGGCCATGACCCATCCCACCCAGGAGGTGTCTGGGAGTCCACTGGACCTTTCCATTTTCTAATTGGACCTCTCCTTACATGCTCTCAAGCTCACTTAACCTTTAGTTTCACTGTGTTTGATTACAGCCTCTTTGAGGGACAAACCGTCACCAGGACCCTCTTTGGAGCTCTGAGCCTTGGAGGCCACGTTGGAGGTGCACCTGTCCTGGTGCCTCGCAAAGCTGACCCACGGTGAGTCCTAACACCCCACCCCCCACAGCTCTGCCAGCCCGGCCAGCCGTACATACCCAGCAGCCCATGTGTCCGTGCTGACATCCGGTGACTATCCAGCACATAGAAGCCCAGGAAGTCCTGGCGGACGGCACTCCCCCTCCACACCCGGTGCAGGATGACCTCGAAGGTGCCCCCGTCCTCCACAGACACCACCAGGTTCCTCTTCCTGTTGATGGTCACCAGCACCCTGTGGGGCCGGGCGCCATGAGGGTGGATGCGGCTTCACTGCACCCCTCCATTCAGCTGCTCTTGTCCTTGGGACCCAGCTCTTATGACCCCCTCTCCTCTGAGATGGTTGAGTATTTCTTGCTCCACGCTCCTTCCCACATGTTGCTGCTGGGTACATTGTGTACAGGCCCTGTGCTAAGCGCTCCATTGAAACTATATCATTTAATTCCCTCTTTGATCCTGTGAGGACCACAGCTCAAAGAGGTTAAGAATTTGCTCAAGTTCACATAGCTGGTGAGTGACAGAGCCAGGACTTCTACTCGAGCCTGTCTAGTATGAGTGTGTGTTCTTTGACTCATCATATGGTCCACTATACTGGACCCTGCCCACCTCTCCCTATAGCTCCGCTGCCCAGCATTGGGCTCTGATGCTCGGCAGTGTTTACAGAATAAATGAGTGAAGGAAAGAACAAACGCTAAACAAGTCATACTAAGACAGATGCTGAAAGACAAGCCCAGAGAACACACGTTCAGCAGAGGAGGAGACCAGGATGGGTTCAGGGAAGAGGTGGCCCTTGCGCTGGGCCTGGGAGGATGAGTTGCTTGGGGTGGTGGATACAGGACTGTGGGCAAGGGTGCCAGGCCCAGAGACACGCATCCCGGAACCAAAAGAATTTGGGAGTGAGGGGTCGGGAATGGTTCACAGGGCCCAACGTGTGTGCACGGAGGCCTGATGACCTCACTCACTGACAGAGCTCAGGGAATGAGGGCCCACAGGCTCGGGTGGCAGGGCTGGCTCTGGGGCTTCATGCCTTGGTCCTCACCGCACTCACCCCTGCCTCCCTTCCCAGGCCCCTGCCCAAGCTGGTTACTCATTTTGCCGCAGGAAGGCCTGGTCCCTCCAGGAGAACACGGGCCCGCCAGATCCAGGGTTCAGCGTAATGTTCTGAGGAGTCACTTCCAGCTGGAAGTCAGTTGCGGGGTTTGCGATCCCCAGCCGCCCGAAGTATGTGCCCTCGTGCTTCCCAGGGCTCCCGGCCTCGTTGCCGATGAGCTGCCCGTTCACTGAGAAGCCTGCAGTAGGGTGAAGGATCATCAGGTCGGGGGCCAGCTCTCACCAGAACCTTGCCAGCCAATCTTTGCTCCTTCCCTCCCTCTTTGGTCACTGAGAGCCTCAGCACCCAAGGAGGTAGGCCTTCAGGACAGGTGCAGGCCACACGCAGCAGCACCTGCCTCCCTTCCCACCACCTGCTCTGAGATTTAGAATGCTCAGTTCTGGGTTCTGAAGGGGGTCTCGCCTCCCCAGCACAGGCCTTGGGGCTGCTCCTTCTCCATGACACAGGACAGGCGCTGTAGATGAGTTTTGGGGTCTCTCCACAGAGGCCTCCTCTGAACTGGGCAGCCAGCAGCCCCCTCCCCATTGTCACTGTCCCCAAACTATCCTTGGCTCACGCTCTGGAATGGTCAGCTAAGAATCTGTTCACCTGTTTATCTCCCTTCCCTAAAGTCCATGAGAGCAAGGACTCTGTCTGGGCTTCCACTGTGTCCCCAGCCCTGTGGATATGCTCAGCAAACGTATTCTGATGACCTGAATGGACTGGGAGGGTGGCAGAAGCGTCCAAGATATGGAGAGGGCATTGTTCCCATCACCGGAGCCCGAGGAGGGTAGTTCGACTCCAAGACCCCTGCAGCCATGCAGGGCCAAGGGAGCGGTGTGCAGCAGGGTCACAGGATAATTCACAGGAAGGTGGCAGGGCTGGCTCTGGGGCTTCATGCCTTGGTCCTCACCGCACTCACCCCTGCCTCCCTTCCCAGGCCCCTGCCCAAGCTGGTTACTCATTTTGCCGCAGGAAGGCCTGGTCCCTCCAGGAGAACACGGGCCCGCCAGATCCAGGGTTCAGCGTAATGTTCTGAGGAGTCACTTCCAGCTGGAAGTCAGTTGCGGGGTTTGCGATCCCCAGCCGCCCGAAGTATGTGCCCTCGTGCTTCCCAGGGCTCCCGGCCTCGTTGCCGATGAGCTGCCCGTTCACTGAGAAGCCTGCAGTAGGGTGAAGGATCATCAGGTCGGGGGCCAGCTCTCACCAGAACCTTGCCAGCCAATCTTTGCTCCTTCCCTCCCTCTTTGGTCACTGAGAGCCTCAGCACCCAAGGAGGTAGGCCTTCAGGACAGGTGCAGGCCACACGCAGCAGCACCTGCCTCCCTTTCCACCACCTGCTCTGAGATTTAGAATGCTCAGTTCTGGGTTCTGAAGGGGGTCTCGCCTCCCCAGCACAGGCCTTGGGGCTGCTCCTTCTCCATGACACAGGACAGGCGCTGTAGATGAGTTTTGGGGTCTCTCCACAGAGGCCTCCTCGGAACTGGGCAGCCAGCAGCCCCCTCCCCATTGTCACTGTCCCCAAACTATCCTTGGCTCACGCTCTGGAATGGTCAGCTAAGAATCTGTTCACCTGTTTATCTCCCTTCCCTAAAGTCCATGAGAGCAAGGACTCTGTCTGGGCTTCCACTGTGTCCCCAGCCCTGTGGATATGCTCAGCAAACGTATTCTGATGACCTGAATGGACTGGGAGGGTGGCAGAAGCGTCCAAGATATGGAGAGGGCATTGTTCCCATCACCGGAGCCCGAGGAGGGTAGTTCGACTCCAAGACCCCTGCAGCCATGCAGGGCCAAGGGAGCGGTGTGCAGCAGGGTCACAGGATAATTCACAGGACTTGGTACAAAATGAAAACGAGGAGCCCCTCCTTCAAAAATTAAGAATTGCAGGATGCAACAGCAGAGCATTAAATCAAGCATGGAGCCCTTCCCAGTGCATGGTTCCGTGCACCTGCACAGGTCACATGCCCACGAAGCTGGCCCTGAATAGCGCCCAGGCAGGTGGATGGGGTGTGATGGCTGAGCCCAGCCAGGTGGCGGGTACACTGGATGTGGGGAGTGGAGGCCGCAACCACGGTCCTTCCTGGTTGTGGCTGAACTTTTGACGACAGAGGAGCCCGAGCCCCACCCTCTCTGGCCGAGGGTGTGATGTCACCCCTACCTGTGTCAGGATCCTGCACCAGGCTCAGGACCACACCAGGCTCCTCATTGATGTTGAAGCACAGCGTGTCCTCTTTCTGGGGCACGTGGATGAGGAAGTGTGGGTCAGTATCCACTGAGGGCACAGCATGGAGTCCGTTAGACTGAGTGTTAGGTAGATGGGGCCAGCTGGGGACAAGGGTTCAGCCAGGCAGGAGTGTCCCTCAGACCCTCCCAAGGACTCACCGCCAGTCACTTGGTCTGGCACCTTCCCAGTGTTGAAGCTGGAGTGAGTTGGAGCAGGCTGAGGGGCCGCTAGCATGAAGGCTGAGCAGCAAGAGTGAACGGCCTTTAGAAGGGAGGCGGCCAGGCCTTCCCTAGAGCAGGTGGCTCCTTCTCCGGGGCCCCTCCCACCCAGGCAGGCTGGCCCGAGGCCGCAGGTGCACGAGTGGAAATGGAGACTTTGACACCTCTCGGGATGTGGGATTGGAAGTTTGGCCCAGTGCAGTGGCCTGGCCTGGAGAAGAAAATGGCAACCCACTCCAGTATTCTTGTCTGGGAAATCCTATCGACAGAGGAGCCTAGTGGGCTATAGTCCATGGGGTTGCAAGAGTCAGACATGACCGAGCAACTAAACCACCACCACCAGTGGCCTGGCCCTGGCTTGGTCTCCTTCATGAGGACCTGGTGGGCTGGTGGCTCCGGGGTGGGGAGGCCAGGCCCGGGTCAGGGGGGGAGTTCTGAGGGCTCCCAGTGAGAGGGAACGAGGAGCATTGGAGCAGAGAAAGACAGCCTTAGATGGGCGACGCCCTGGGCTTTGCTCAGGACTGAGGGTGGTACCGTGGAGCAGAGGTAAGATATGCGTTGTCAGGGTGATAGCCACTTACTCTTTCTGGGTCCCACCATCTCTGTAGAGGACAAGGACAGAGGACAGCGTCACCCCCCCACTCCAAGGGCAACTGGGCCCAGAGGTCAGTCAGGCGTGGGCAGCCCCCCTCCTGGGGGTCCCAGCCCTCCTCCTGTGGGACTCAGTCCCCTCCTAGGGGTCCCAGCCCTCCTCCTGGGAGTCCCAGCTCTCCTCATGGGGGTCCCAGCCCTCCTCCTGGGGGTCCCAGCCCTCCTTGCAGATGGATGCTCACACTAAGGACCCCAAAGGAGGCCCGGGAGTGGAGGGGTTCAGGCTGTGTGAGGGCTCCCCAAACACTCAGGTGGCAACAGTTTGGTTGCAACAAAGTGGGGAAGGGCATCTCAGGGAAGGAAGAGACCAAGAAAGGCTGGAGCCGGGCAGGTGTGGGGTGGGGAACTGTGTGTCTGGTGGCCAGAACTGCGCCAGTTGCCCAGCCACCCAGAGCCCCTTGCAAAAGTCAACATGATTTAAAAACTCACCCAAGGGCAGAGAATCTAGAAAGGAGAGAAAGGAAAGAGAATTAACACCCTGAAGGCTTTTGGTTCTTAGAAGCCTCCCCATGCCCACAGCCTCCCCTCAGCCAGCCCATACCATCCAGGGGCTTATCAATGATGGGCTCCAGGCCGTCCTGGTCTGCCATGCCCCTGACGGTCATGGAGGTCAGTGGGGTCACGAACTGATAGGCCAGCGACATCTGCAGGGCCTTGGCTGACACATTGGCCTTCTCCTTGCCCTCCAACTTCATCCTGCGAGACAGACACCGGCTCCAGGCCCGCAGCTTGGATGACAGTAAACTTGCATTCCCTTGTCCTTTCCTGCCATTGTTCACTTGTTCAGCAGGCATGTAATAAGCCCCTGCCGTGGCCCCACTCAGGGGCCGTCTTCAAGGACCTCATGATTTAAATGCCTCTCATAGAGAAATAGGTTTCTCTGGTGACTCAGACAGTAAAGAAGCTGCCTGCAATACAGGAGACCTGGGTTCGATCCCTGGGTTGGGAAGATCCCGTGTTCTTGCCTGGAGAATTCCATGGACAGAGGAGCCTGGTGGGCTTTTGTTCATGCGGTTGCAGAGTCGGACGTGACTGAGTGACTAACACTTTCATAGAGAAAACCTGGAGGTTTGGTAGAACTGGGGGATGTGCCCCAGAATTCAACAGCTGTGAAATTCTGGCAAGTGGTCTAACCTCTCTGAAACCTGGCGTGCTCGGCCTGTTGTGAGGATGAACTGAGTGTGTCTGGACACAGCAGCCCCACGGGCAAGGGCAGCAGCGCCCACAGAGCTAAGTAGGAGCAAAGTGCAGGCCACCCTGTGCCCCCCAGCAGGCCCCGCCCACACATTGACTACCTGGTTGATATTAACTCAGGGAGCAAAGTCAGAGAACAGTAAATCTGACCTGCTCACATGCTTCAGGACTCTGAACCACCCCTTCTTAGTTCAAAGACCCAGGGGTTGAGCGGGTACTCTTGGGTGATTGTGCCCCCATTCCCCTGGTGGCAGCCAATGGGCTGGTACCGCTTGGCCAGCAGCTCCTGGATGGTCAGGTAGGCCCACAGGCGTTCAACGTGGTTCTCCAGCATGTGGCCCCGTTCTCGGAGCAGTTTCTTCATCTCTTCCTCGTCCACCAGGCAGGTTGTCATGAATTCTTGCCTCTCCTGAGAAAGGCGAGGGGGAGAGGCTGTGAGCCTCTCCATCCCCTGTCTTTTCTAAGCCTGCACATCTCATCCTTACCCATCCATTCCTTCCATAGAAGTTGCCAAGCACCCTCTATGAGCCAAGTTGACCCAGGCCTTGGGGATCCTAGGGGAGGAGTATCAGGCTCTGCTCTCATGGAGTTACTTTCTCTGGGGCATGCCAGTAAACAGCCGGCCTGTCCACCATGCAACTGTGTCCACCCCACCCCGCTCCTCCAGATGCCCATTCAACAGGCCGCAGCACACAAGTGTGCCTTTTCTCCCCAGCTACAGTATGGGGGCGCCTCTTCCCAGGGGTTTGCCATGCACCAGGCACTGCATAAGCCTACTACGTGGATTATTTCCTTTACTCCACACAACTCTCCAGTGCAGTTTTACCCTCATAGTACAGAAAGGCCTAGAGACCTGGACCCATTTGATCAATGTCACCCACCTGGAGCCAAGGTCTAGCTCAGCTTTCCTCACTGAAAGCCGGAGTCCTGAACCCTCAGCTACACCACACAGCTAGACTCCAGGTCTCCAGGACTCCCTAGCGTGCATATGCACACGTCCACTGCACTGTGGTACAAAGCTGAGTGCGTAGTAGGTGCTCAGGAAATAGTGTCACTTGAGAAGGAAGATGCTAGCCTCTTACTGCCTCATGCTTTGGGAGGAATGACATGGGGAATAACAGGTGGTCCAGTTGGCTGCAAGGGATGACCACTTATCAAGGCCACTTGAGCCTGCCCTCAGGATGACTGGGTTGGGAGAATGTTCAGCCCTGGGGTGTGTGTGGCCTGGTGGGGTGAGGGCACTCCTCTGGGGAAAGAGAGGCTGCCAGGGGCACAGGGGTGGGGAGCTTCTGAGTGCCTCTCCACCCTTTGCAGCCCTCTATTTACCGCATGAGCGCGCATGTCCGCCTTGAAGTTGCTCAGTTTGTGGTCAGCAATGCGCCCCGCCACCATGATTTCCGAGCCTTCATAGTACTGTTTATGGCGGTGCTGGGTCAGGTCTGAGACGGCTTCCCGGGGGTACAGCAACTCCACATCCTTCAGGAGGGGGTTGGCTACCTGCTCATAGAAACCCTGCAGGAACGGGGGAGTGCAGCCTCAGAGCTGGTGGGTCACCATAGGCATCCAACAGGAAACCCCCTCACAAAGTGGTATGTCAGGATCCCTGCCTTATAGAAGGAATTGCAGGCTCAGGGGTTAAGGAACTGGCTCAAGGTCCCACAGCTAAGTTGAACTCTATACCAGAACTTTATCTATTCTGGGCTGGTGGGTACATGGCTGCCAAGGCTCTGATCCCCATGGCGTGACTTTGAGGGGCCGTGGGGGAGGAGACCTGCAGCTGCTGGGTGGCGTCATGGTCCTCGTAGATTCTCTGGACACGTCCATTGTTCTCCAGGGACATGACCTCCAGGAAGTTCAAGTCCACATCATGGCCGAAGCCCAAGTTGTAGAGTGGGAACCTGCCCTTGATGGCATCTCGGACATTCTTGAGGATTTGGGTACGATCGGTCACCCCTGCAGCCACACAGTCAGGTAGGGATGGGATGCGTGTGGGACATGAGGGCACCTTGGGGCACCCTCTGGGGGCCAAGCCTCCCATCTCAGACCATCTCCAGTCCCCACTAGCCTCTTGAGGCCACGCCTCTTGCTGTCTCCCCTGGGTGATGCAACAGCTGCTAACAGAGCTCCTAGAAGACGGCCCATTTCCATGGATCCATCATGAGCAAGTCTGATTTAAATCCTCCACGGCTTCTCCCATGGCCTGTGAGGGCCTGCTGCCCTTTCCACTCTGTTTTACCTGCTTTGCACATGCCTGCACTTCCCGCACAGGCCTCGCCTGTGCATAAACCTTGTTTTGTTCAAGCTGCCCCTTCTGCCAGGGATGCCTTCCTGCTTCTTCTCTCCTCCTTCCAGATGGAGCTCAGGGCTCACTTCCTCCAGGAGGCCTTCTGAGACTCTGCCTGGGTCAGGTGCCCCTTGTCTGTGGTCCTTTGGCCTCCTGGCACCCTGTTCTTTCAGAGCCCTTGACAGAGCATCTGTTCCTGGGTCTGCCTCCCCTAGTGGACCCTGGACTCCTTAAGGGCAAAGATGTCTCTTGTTCTCTTAGTGTCTCTCCTTGGTCCCTACTCCTGTGCTTGGCAAGGTGCTGAAAACACAGTTCATTGAATTCAGCTTAGGAGTCCTGCCCCTCCTTCTGGGCCCTGTGCAGCCCCGTGTCATGCAGAAACTCTCCCAGTTTCCCACCTCAGGACAAAGGAGCACCTTGGACTTTATGGTCTGAACTCTGCTCTTAGACAAGTGCTCAGCTTTACCCTTAGCCTCTCTGCCCCCAGATGGCATCCCCAGTGCCTTCCATAATGAGCAGACCCAACAGCTCCCAGGGTATCCCTGATGGCACTTACCCTCTGTGGGCTCGCCATCTGTCAACATGATGAGAATTGAGGCGTGGTTGCTGAGTTCTGGGAGGCTTTGCTGAGCTTTGTTCAATATCTCAATTCCTCTAAGCAGGCCTCCATTCAGGTTTGTAGCTGCAAAAAAAGAGAAAGCAGATCAGTGTGTGCCTTCAGTCTGAGGGACAGAGGTGGCATCAAGGTGGCCCCAGACCCCTGCCCCTACCCCCGGCCAGGGAGAATTGCTGCACGAAATTCCGAGCTGCCTCCAGGTTGGCAGGAGATGCCTGCACCAGTGAACCCTTCCATGACTGCACTGCAGACCCAAAGAGGACCAGGTCGAAGTAGTCCCCTGGCCGCATGTCCCCCAGGATTTTACGGAGCGCCTCCTTGGTCTGTAAGGATAGGACAGTCAGTGGAGGGACAGGGCCCAGGATAGTGCCTTTTGTAATCTCCAGATGCCCAGTTAAAAGACCCACAGGGTTAGAGGCACGTGGCAGACAAGCGGGAGGGGCAGGAAAGCCAGTGGTGGCAGCAGAGGAGCCTCCTGCTGAGTGAGCCCCGGGGTGGCTGAGGGCGCGGAGAAGGCAAAGGGACCCAGTGGGGAGGGGAAATGGCCAGGATTCCAGGGGGGCAGGGTTAAGACAGAGGACCCCAGGGGGCTGAGCTTCTAAAGCCCTGCTTGTCCACCAATGGTTTCACTGTGCCACAGACAGGGCACAGCATGCGTGGGGTGGGGGGGAGGTTGCTGCCAGCTGCAAGCCATCTCTGGGACCCCTGTAATCGTCCCCACATGCCTAGAACACAGGTCTCATCTTCCAAGCCCTCCCCCACTGGTAAACCTCACGACCCTGTGGGCCCTGTCACTTTGCTCCTATTTTTGCTATCGAGGAGAAGTGAGTGTACTTGCTCATGGCTGCACAGTGAGAAGTGGCTGATTCCAGAGCCTCTGACCACTGGGATTTCCTGTTAGATTACCCTGCCTCTGACCAGGGACGGAAGTCCCAAAGCCAGTCTCTGGGGACAAAACCAGTTCAGGGTGGGTGATGGGGTTGAAGAAGCTCCCACCGGGCTGTTTAGAGCCACCATTTACCTGCCTCACTTTCTGGCCTTCCATGGAGCTGCTGATGTCAATCACAAAAACCACATTCTTGTTCAGTTTTGTTAGGTTTTGAGGAGCAAAGAAGTGGGCAAAGTAGTTATTGGCGACCTGAAACACAAATGGGTGTGAGGCCGTTCTCACAAGGACCCCTGTCTTGCCCTGTAAGTCTCAGGCTAGAAGTTCAGACTCACCAGGAGGTCGCAGGCATTGTCCCGATTGACATCGTAAGTCACCTTGAAGTCCCCATTCAGCAAGGTTGTAGAGCACGTGGGGCAGGTTTGCTGCTGGCTCACTGTGGGGCGGAAAAGCACGTGACCCTGGAACAAGCGAGAATGTGAGGCATTACTGGTTTGCAGTGACAACGTAAGATGTGTGCATGTGCGTGTGTGTCACGTATAGCCATAGGAACAAGTCTCATGCGACTCTCACCCTGCTGCTGAGAGTACACACCTGCGCGGGGTAGGAGAGAAGACCTGTTTCTTTGCTCACATGCTTCTGAATCATTGGAATTTTCCACAATAAGTATCACCACTTCAGGTACACAATGAAAAACAAAATAACAGCAGCATGTTGGAAATTCCCTGGCAATCCAGTGGTCAGGACTCAGCTTTCATTGCTGGGGGCCCAGGTTCAATCCCTGGTTGGGGAACTAAGATCCCGCAAGCCACAAGGTGTGGCCAAAAATTTAAATAATACCAGGATGAGAGACACTGGGCATCTCCTACTGTTCAGTGAAAACAACAACACTGTGCTGGAAACTGGAACCTGCCTGGATAGACAAGGAGAAGGAAGGGCCCAGAGTGAGAGCTGCAGCCTGGTTGAACTTGGTGCTGGTGCTCAGGGAAATTGAGGGTGGTTTGCTGGAAAACTCAGCAGTGGCCATAGGACTGGAAAAGGTCAGTTTTCATTCCAATTCCAAAGAAAGGCAATGCTAAAGAATGCTCAAACTACCACACAATTGCACTCATCTCACATGCTAGTAAAGTAATGCTCAAAATTCTCCAAGCCAGGCTTCAGCAATACGTGAACCATGAACCTGGAGGTAGTCAAGCTAGATTTAGAAAAGGCGAAGGAACCAGAGATCAAATTGCCAACGTCTGCTGGATCATCGAAAAAGCAAGAGAGTTTCAGAAAAAAACATCTATCTCTGCTTTATTGACTATGCCAAAGCCTTTGACTGTGTGGATCACAATAAACTGTGGAAAATTCTGAAGGAGATGGGAATACCAGACCATCTGACCTGCCTCTTGAGAAACCTGTATGCAGGTCAGGAAGCAATAGTTAGAACTGGACATGGAACAACAGACTGGTTCCAAATAAGAAAAGGAGTACGTCAAGGCTGTATATTGTCACCCTGCTTATTTAACTTATATGCAGAGTATATCATGAGAAATGCTGGGCTGGAGCAAGCACAAGCTGGAATCAAGATTGCTGGGAGAAATAACCTCAGATATGCAGATGACACCACTCTTACAGCAGAAAGTGAACAAAAGCTAAAGAGCCTCTTGATGAAAGTGAAAGAGAAGAGTGAAAATGTTGAGTAAGCTCCGGGAGTTGGTGATGGACAGGGAGGCCTGGCATGCTGTGTTTCATGGGGTCTCAAAGAGATGGACACGACTGAGCAACTGAACTGAGCTGAACTGTCCTCAATACATCTATACTTCCGTACTTTCCACATTTTCTTTAAGGACCCTTTTCTTTTCACGTTTTGTTGGTTATAAAAGTAAAATATGTTCATTAAAGATATTTGAAAAGAATTATTAGGAAGACAAAGACCATTACCTTGGTCCCCTACTGAAAGCAGGCATGTTTGCTAGTGCTCCATCGTGTCGCATTTTGTTTCTAAGGAACCCCTACAAAACTGTAGGAGACATTTCTTCTAAGTGAACTGTTACAGTCACTACCAAAGGCGGGTGGGGAATAAACGGTTTGCTTATGGCTCTAGTTGAGGGCAAGTTAGGAAGCGGGGCACTAGCTGGGTATCACCCATTCATATGCCACACTCCTCAGGAACCGGGGGGAAGGAGCAAGCAGGGTGCTCCTGGAATTCCTGTAGATGGGTGGGAAGTGACAAGTGGTAAGTGACTGGGTAGGCCAACATCTTTGGCAAACTTATTCATGTTTCCAAGAACACTGGGGCTTGGAATGCTGAGGTTTACTCGTGTGCCCTATATACCATGAATGCTTTCCCAGGAGTATGAGGTAAGCAAAGAGGAAACTGAGGCTTAAGCAAGCCGACAACTCACCGCAGACCAGGCAGACAGACCCTCCCCAGCCTTAGGCTTTTGAGAATCAGAAGTGCTGAGTTCTCCTCTCTCTCTCCCTTAGGGCAGCCTGCAGCTCCTGCCTGATTGAGCTAGGCTGAGAAGTCTCTGCCATCTGACGCACCTTTTTCCCCGAGAAGGACTTCTTGATAAGTTGGGCAGCCAGTTTCTTGGGAAGGAAGGAGGCCTCGACATCCAGCTTCCTGATCCCCTGGGGCTCAAAGATGTCCACGTCGATCTGGGGCATTGAAAAAATTCCTGCACCAAGGCTCGAATTGGGAACCATCATCAAGTCTCAGCCAATAGCCAGCGTGTATCCTGGCCCCCGACTGTACGCAGCGCCCACCCAGCTCTCAGCGCAGGGCCTGGCATGTCACAGGCACTCCAAAAATATTGGCCAAATGAAAGTGTGCATGCCTGTGCCCTCAACTCAGCCACCACTAACGTGCCAGCCACAATGACAGCCCCTCAGGCTGCCTGGGACTTTCCTATAAAATCCCTGAACATTCACTATCTCTCATGATCTTTGCAGCACTTCTGGGACACACAGAACCCCCATTTAACAGATGAGCAAGCTGAGGTTCAGAAGGAGAAGGCTGGAGGGTTCAGGGAGCCACAGAGAGCCACTGGAGCCCACCCGGAAGAGTCAGTACCCTCCCTGTGTGCCCAGGACTGCACGTGGAGGGTGCCGAGCTTACATGTGCAGCCAGTGAGGGAAAGGCAAGAGCCTGGCTCCCGAGACCTACGCCTGCCTGTGGTCACCCGCGAGCTACCTCAAAATGCTGCACCAGCTGCTTGGGCTTGACTTTGATGACAATGTCGTACTGCATGAGCTTCCGCCTCAGCACCTCCTCGTAGGTCAGCCGGAATGTGGCCTTGCTCCGTGGGCCAACGATGATGTGGATGGAGAACTGCTCCATAGTTCTCCCTGAGGCCCTGGATGTCCCACCAGGGCCAAAACCAGACAGACACATGGTAAGTGACGTGCGGGTCCTTGTCACTTAAAACATGCTCCTCAGAATCAATTTTTCTTATTTTTAGTGCTTCTCCCAGCCTTCTTTGACCTTCACCCTGCCTTAGCTGACTGGCCAGAGTCAGGGCCCCCCTTCTCCAGAGGTCTTGTCGAGCACACCTGTGCCAGCAGTGGGTTTGACCAGTTTACTTCCATTCCTTCATCCGGGGCTGCCCTCCACCCAAGGCACCTTGCAGCCTTCAGATCCATGCTGGCGGGGGGGTGGGTGGCACCAGAGATTGGGCTGGCAGGGCCCAGAGCTCACCTGACAAGTCCTGCATTCTCTCCTGAGATGGCTGCTTTCCGGTATTGCTTCCATGCGGTCGCTTTGTCCTTTATGTCTCCGGTGAAGGCATTTTCATCTGCTGTGCTGCTGGGAGGAAGAAGCCCTCAGGGCAGTGCCCCTCCCCACCACATAGGGTCTTGAGTGGGGGGCACTCCCAGCTCGGGGGGTGGGAGGGAATGGAGGCAGGGGGCAGCACCGAGGAGGCCCTGTCCAGGTGAGCACTTGGGGGAGGGCTTCCCCTGCCGGTCTCCCACTGACCCCAGAGTTGCTCAGGGACCCTAGCATGGAGGTGGGCAGCCCTGGCCACAGGGTCCAGCAGTAAGCCTTGGGTGCTGGCCTGTGCTCCTGGGCCCTAGGCTGAAAACATACTGTCAGAGGCTTTGGTTTGGTCTCCAAGATGGCAGCCCAGAGCAGGCCCTGAAGAGCTTTTCAGTCCCTCAGAGCTGGGCCTGGCCTATGGCCCTTGGGGATGAGAGGAAGCCCTGGCTGTGGGCTGGGCCTGGTGAACCAGGCAAGGCACGCACACGGTAAAGTCGCTGATGAAGGCCGTCTTGGGTATTTCTACGTTGAAGGACACTTCCTTGGCTGTGTCAGCACTGTTGATCACTTGGCTGGTGATGACGTAGTGGGCGAAGCGAGAGGTGACTTTGCAGTTGACTTTCAAACTGCGGATGACCACACCATCGACAGCCTAAAGTGGGATGTGCAGGAGGTGGCCTAGGATGGGGGCCCCCCAGCACCCAGCTCTGACATGGGTGCTATTCTGTATGCCTGAAACGGTGCCATGGGAATTGAGGTGGCTGGAGAGCCCCTGTTTGTGGGAGTCGGGAGTCCCCCTGCCCAGGGGCATGCCCCAAAGCCTGGGGGAAACTGGCTGTAATAATGGCCCCACCACAGACCCCTTTGCCGAGACCCACACTCACTGCGTCCACAGCCATTCGTTTCTGTAAAACAAAACCAGGGCAAGTGTGAATGCAAGCGCTCAGGGGACCAGGGCCTATCTATTAAGGGATGGGAGTGGGATGTAGCCTGTGTCCTCAACACCCCAGTTTCCTCTCCCCAGTGCTGCTAGGGGGTACTCTCCCTTCAGAGGAAGTCGAGGTGGGTAGGGAGAGCCCCCATCCCTGGGCCCCCTTCCAGGCTCAGCTGCCTGGTTCTGGCCCAGGGGTATACCCACATACCTTGCCACCTTTGGGACTGTGTGTGGGTGAACCCTGAGCAGCCACGGCCTGCAGGGTGAACAGGGATACCAGGCACACGCAGAGAAGCCCCCGCAGCCCCATCGTGCCACGCGTGATCTCAAGGCTCCTGCTGCCTTGTCACCTCACTCAGACCACGAATCAATACAATGCTGGATAAACACGGATTAAACATTAGACAAGGTCAAGGCAAGTATTACAATTTGAGGGATCAAAAATTGACAGTGAAAGCTTTCTCTAGGGGGATTCCCAGCTGTGTAAACTCCCGACCAGACTCAGACTGTGCCCCTCGGTTAGAACCACACTCAGCCAGCGTGAATTGTGAATTTTAATCCTGGATCTGCAGCACAGGGGCAATACCAGTGATACGGTGGCAGGTGTCAAGAAGCCACAGTTAAACATGAATTTCTCTTCATTAGATGTTCTTGTCAAAATTCTTTAATCATCAACAAACTTTTCAGACAGTCATATATTCACCTGGGAGGCAGATATGATGACTTAGAAAGTGTCTGCCCACATCCTTGTTTCTGATGGCACCAACTCTAGCCATTCTGCCAGGGGCCGTCTGGACAGTTCTGAGGATACGTAATGGGTGAAGCACCTTCTAGGACGGTCAGCTTTGGAAAGAAGAGCAGAAGCAAACCTCATCGTTTCTCCTGGGCAGGGACGCAGAGGAACAGGGCACAGCGGAGACGAAGACGAATGCCATGCTTTCATGATGAAGGGTGGACTACGAGCCACCCTTTGTTCTCAGCCCTTTATGATCTAATTTTATCCTCAATGTGTCCCTGGGACGTTGGCCCTACAGCAAATGAAAGAGGAGGTTTTCAAACCCACATCTGTCAGATGCCAAAGCCGAAGCCTATCACGCAATGACAGAAATGCCCTCTGTGTTATTAGGAAGCAAGAAGAAGCAGTCAAAGATCCCAGAGAGCCATCTTGTCCCTGCAGTCCCTTGAATTTTATGCACAAACCCTCCCTGTCCCCGACAAGCCCCAGGAGACTGGGCAGACACGACTCTGGTCAACCCCCTCCATGGCCCTGGTTGGGATGTACTGGCTGCCATGACCCTGATGTGGTGAGGGGGCCCAGAAGCTTCTTTGATCTCTGTTTACTTGTCCTGGACTTTGTCTTACAGAGCAGCTTCTGGGAAAGGGTTTATTGTCCCTAGGCCAGAATGCCCTTTTCGCCTGTTTTCTGGCCTTTGTGGGAGGTGGGATGGATCAACATGAAACTGCACACTGGGGGTTGTGTTGATTTCCTGCACGAATATCGACCATGCCCTGTGCTGGGTTGGGTACAGTGTCAGCACCAGGACGCCACAGCGATGAGACTCAAGTGCCTCACTGTGTTCAGTAAGGTGAAGTGGAAAGTGTTAGTCGCTCAGCCTAACTCTTGGTGGCCCCATGGACTGTAGCCCACCAGGCTTCTCTGTCCATGGGATTCTCTAGGCAAGAATACTGGAGTGGGTATCCATTCCCTTCTCCAGGATATCTTCCCAACCCAGGGACTGAACCCAGGTCTCCTGCATTACAGGCAGATTGATACCCACAAATCCTCTGGGTTCTCTTTCTTGCCACGTCCAAGGGCTGCGGGTAAGTTCCTCTTGGTTCTGAGCTCCACTCTCTGTGTCAAGCTTCTAATTGAATTGATTTTCCAGTCCGGGGCAGGTCAACTTGAACTAGCAGATGGTTCCACCCAGAACCCAAGCCTCTAGCTATTGGTTTTATCCACTGTTCTTCATTTGATTGCAATCCCAGTCCATATATCTTGGGGTCAGCTGGTTCAGTTCTTTCCCTACTCTCCAGTTCTAAACTGGGAATTGCTGGCACTTCACACAAGGCCTTCACTTGACTAGGTTACTGTTAGTTTCTAGTAGTGTGCACATGAGGTCTAGACTGTAGCCACTAGGAATCTCGGTAGCCAAAGCCACAAAACTGGTGGAGCACTTAAAACCTGTTAGAGAACACCCACCTAACTCTGGTGCTTAATCACTTCAGTTGTGTCCAACTCTGCAACTCCATGGACTGGAGCCTGCCAGTCTCTTCTGTCCATGGGATCATCCAGGCCAGAATACTGGAGTGGGTGCAATTTCCCCAGGGGATCTTTCTGACCCAGGGATCAAACCTCTGTCTACTGGGTCTCCTGCATTGGCAAGCAAATTCTTTACCACTGAGAAGCCCCAGGGAAGCCCCAGGACAGCCCTCTAAGGTATTAATTTGGCTCTCAGTCAGTCACTTCAGTCGCTCAGTCATGTCTAACTCTTTGTGACCCCATGGACTGCAGCATGCCAGGCTTCCCTGTCCATCACCAATTCCCAGAGCTTACTCAAACTCATGTCCATTGAGTTAGTGATGCCATCCAACCATCTCATCCTCTGTTTTCCCCTTCTCCTCCTCCTTTCAATCTTTCCCAGCGTCAGGGTCTTTTCCTATGAGTCAGTTCTTCCCATCAGGTGGCCAAAGTATTGGAGTTACAGCTTCAGCATCAGTCCTTCCAATGAGTATTCAGGATTGATCTCCTTTAGGATTGACTGGTTGGATCTCCTTGCAGTCCAAGGGACTCTCAAGAATCTTCTCCATCACCGCAGTACAAAAGCATCAATTCTTCGGTGTTCAGCTTTCTTTATAGTACAACTCTCACATCCATACATGACTACTGAAAAAAACATAACTTTGACTAAACAGACCTTTGTTGGCAAAGTAATGTCTGTGCTTTATAATATGCTGTCTAAGTTGGTCATAACTTTTCCTCCAAGGAGCAAGTGTCTTTTAATTTCATGGCTGCAATCACCACCTGCAATGACTTTGGAGCCCCCAAAAAATAAAGTCTCTCACTGTTTCCACTGTTTCCCCATCTATTTGCCATGAAGTGATGGGACCAGATGCCATGATCTTTGTTTTCTGAATGTTGAGCTTTAAGCCAACTTTTTCGCTCTCCTCTTTCACTTTCATCAAGAGGCTTTTTAGTTCTTCTTCACTTTCTGCCATAAGGGTGATGTCATCTGTGTATTGATATTTCTCCCAACAAGCTTGATTCCAGCTTGTGCTTCATCCGTTCCAGCCCTTCAGTTCAGTTCAGTTCAGTTCAGTCGCTCAGTCGTGTCCAACTCTTTGCGACCCCATGAATCGCAGCACGCCAGGCCTCCCTGTCCATCACCATCTCCCGGAGGTCACTCAGACTCACGTCCATCAAGTCCGTGATGCCATCCAGCCATCTCATCCTCGGTCGTCCTCTTCTCCTCCTGTCCCCAATCCCTCCCAGCATCAGAGTCTTTTCCAATGAGTCAACTTTTCGCATGAGGTGGCCAAAGTACTGGAGTTTCAGCTTTAGCATCATTCCTTCCAAAGAAATCCCAGGGCTGATCTCCTTTAGGATGGACTGG